>OY992894.1:55181031-55416031 GCA_963921405.1 Cepaea hortensis
CATCGTCAATGAAGGACGAACAGATCACTTTAATTGATTATGTGGTTGTTTCGGGATTTGAAATTTAAATATTGAGCACAACCTACTACTGGCAACGCCGATCGCATTCTGGTATGAACCTAAGGCCTATCCACGTCAATATGGAAGCACTATACTCGAGTTTCGCCCTCGTTTGAGCTCGTCAGTAGTGCATATCCCTGACCGGATCCGGAAACAGTCCCGGATCACGCGTGTTAAGCGGGTGTGTAACCACGCGGCACACACTGGACACACCAAATTATCACAACAGAATATCACAACGCTACCCATCGTAGGCTATGCTCAAGATTGCCCAATCGCCGCGACCGACGTCCGTCAATCGATGGGACCCGAACGATCAGGACTTCTCACTGGCAAGGAACACCAGGCCTCCTAAATCCAGTGAGCAATAATCAATTGATTATGTGGTTGTTTCGGGATTTGAAATTTAAATATTGAGCACAACCCACTACTGGCAACGCCGATCGCATTCTGGTATGAACCTAAGGCCTATCCACGTCAATATGGAAGCACTATACTCGAGTTTCGCCCTCGTTTGAGCTCGTCAGTAGTGCATATCCCTGACCGGATCCGGAAACAGTCCCGGATCACGCGTGTGAAGCGGGTGTGTAACCACGCGGCACACACTGGACACACCAAATTGGGCAATTTTCAATCAGATAAGTGACTCTTCACTGGCTGTTGAACGAAGGGAAGGAGCGCATATGGGAATGTCCTAGGTGCAGTGAAGTGCAGTGAAGTGAAGAGTCTAAGATTGGGCAATCTTGAGCATAGCCTACGATGGGTAGCGTTGTGATATTCTGTTGTGATAATTTGGTGTGTCCAGTGTGTGCCGCGTGGTTACACACCCGCTTCACACGCGTGATCCGGGACTGTTTCCGGATCCGGTCAGGGATATGCACTACTGACGAGCTCAAACGAGGGCGAAACTCGAGTATAGTGCTTCCATATTGACGTGGATAGGCCTTAGGTTCATACCAGAATGCAATCGGCGTTGCCAGTAGTGGGTTGTGCTCAATATTTAGATCACTTTAAGTCTTAAAGTTTAAGGACACTTTTGGGAATCTGCTTCCTTGTTCAGGGTGAGGGAGCTGGGTGTGGGTTGGGATGCAGCCAGACATGCACGTTTTGTCAACGGCATAATATATTCAACTAATTAAGTGATACGGGCCGATAAATCCTCTTACTCGAATTTCCCGCAACTGTCATTGGTTTATAAATGAAACAATAGTTAAAATATTAATACAGTAGTTTTCCTTGTGCAACTCCTTTTAATTTGATATACAATACAACATGTCTGCTACCATATTAACAACTTTTAAATAATAACTTCCCATTTGACATTTTTCGCCATCCATATTTGAATTTGGTACAAACCGACTTTTTGTTTGGTACTGAATTTGTACATTAGTTAAGTTGAGGTCAGCTAAGAGCTGACATCACTGCACCTAGGACATTCCCATATGCGCTCCTTCCCTTCGTTCAACAGCCAGTGAAGAGTCACACTACTAATCGTTCCCGCCACTATCTGATTGAAAGTTCTCCTGGTCTTCCCTCTCAGTTTTGAGATTCTAACAGAATACTTGCCAATCCCCCGCAGTCTCATCGTTTCCATATACGGGTACTCAGTATGTGCCTCCACTTCTCCACTTAATCACACAGGTGCATGACTACCTCTCCCTTATTCATCGGTAATCTACCACCAAGATGGTGGAGAAAGGCAGAACCGGGCAGCACAAGTTAACGGTCAAGACTTTCCAGTATGACAGTACAGGGCAAGATGTGGTGAGTAAAATAAGACGTGACAAGCGCAGAAAGCTTCAGGGCAGGAAAAAAACTGGGAGCAGCCACCATGGTGGAATCTTGAGGTGGAGAAGGCATGGTTGGATAAACGTGGTGCTGTAAGGAGATGGAAAAATGCTAAGAAGAACAGAGCTGGCCATCCCAGTCCCTGCATGCACTTAGAAAGAGAGATGCACACAAAAGTAAGCTATTTAAAAAAACTGGTCAAGGTGGTTAAAAGTGAAAAATGAGCAGAGGTGTGTCAAAGAGTAAGCACAGACAAGTCACTGAAATTGTTCTGGCGACTACATAAAAGCATGAGTGGGGTAGTCAAGAATAAGAGCATTTCTGACTTCCAAGGTGCTGACCTCATCTGGCAGAGTACTGACGAGGTCAAGAGCAAAGCCCTCTTTGAACGCTATCTAGAGCAGAGCAACCAGACAAACATGAGAGGCCGAAATCTTGCCAAGAAGATCACGTCAGACAGGTGCAAGACCCAGAACACTTCGGATGAAGACACAGTGACAGTGAAAGAAATCAAGGCTGTGCTTCGACGATAAAAAAAACAGCTCTCCAGGGCCAGATGGCATACGATACAACGATATCAATAGGTGTACCGACAACGAGCTAAAGAAACTAGCAGACATGTACAACAACAGTATAGAGAGTGCTAGCATCAAGGAGGAGTGGTTACACAGTTATCTGATTCCCTTGCCGAAGCCTGGCAAAGACCACACAAAATTTCAGGGATATCGAGTTATAACCATGCAGAATACAATAGGCAAGCTGCTGGAGAAGTTAATTGCCAGGAAAATATCAAGCCAGCTAGAGAAGCAAGGTGTTTTCCCACCTACCCTGGGTGGGTACCGTCCAAAAAGAGAAACCTGGACCAATGCAGCAGTTTTTTCCCATGACGTCTATGAAGGTTTCCACTCAGGCATTGAAACCTTTGCTGCAGAGATTGATCTTGAGGACGCGTACAACAGAGTACCATTGGATTTTTTAAAGCTTCAGCATCTTGAACTCAAAATAAGTCCATTCCTCCTTAGTTGGATCGCTGCAGCCCTCTTCCAAAGGAAAGCAGTTTTTAGATGTGGCAGTTGGACGTCGGAACCAACAACAATATATACTGGCCTACCACAGGGATCACTATTATCTCCGGTACTGTTCAACGCCTACACTGTGAGAATCACCAGTGAGCAGATCACTGGACCTGGCAGGACATTGTCATATGCCGACGATGTTTTAGTGTATCGCCAGGGTAAGGATAGAGATCAGGTTGCTGTGGAACTACAAACCGAACTCAATCGCATAAGTACTTGGTGTGTTGAGGCTGGGGCAATGGTCAACCCAACAAAGGCAACAGTGACTTGGTTCTCGTTGAATAATCATATTGTCAATACCCCAACACCAACTGTAAATCTGTGTTCGGAGACGGTGGAAAGAACGCAGGCAATGAATTACCTGGGGATACGGTTTGATCGAAGCCTTGCTTATAATGAGCACATAGACCAGGTGATAACAAAGGCCAAGCGGGGGTTGGCTGCGATGCGGGTGATGGCGGCAGAAAACTGTGAGAAGCGCCATTTATGTCTTCTACACGAAGGGCTGGTCATGTCTGTTTTTGAGTATGCGATGGCAATCCTGACTCTCAGCCGTAAGCAGATAGAAAGGATGGAAAGGATACAGAATGAAGCTATGCGCATTATTCTTGGATGTACAAGAGATACAGCATGCAGGGCGATGCGCTACCTTCTTGATTTTCCAACCATTGAAGACAGAATACAAGTCTGCAGAGCTCGCGCCTACCTCAGAGTTAATGCAAACACACAACATCCACTACATAGTGAAATTATGAAGGTGAAGGGCAGCAGGTTAAAAAGAGGACGGTAGTGGATGGGTCAAACCGAAGACATTCTTCAACAGGTGTGTTCACTTGAGGACTTAGAACCTGGCGAGGAGTGGGTACAAGTGCCAACATATTTCTGTACGTCCTTTCCAGTTTGCATCCAACTAGACAGAAAATGCAGACAAGAAAACTCGGCAGCTGTGGAGTCTAAAGTACAAGCGTTGGTTTTTCGAGAATTCGCTAGACGGTGATGCTGTCATTTATACAGATGGGTCAGTCGTCCAACATGTGAGAAGCTCATGGGCCTTTACGGCTCAGGCCGGAGGGAGAATTGTGAAGGAGGACTCTGGTGCTTTTGCTGAGACCACAAGTAGCCTGACTATGGAAGTCATGGCAGTAAGTAAAGCAATAACATGGCTCGAGACACAGATATTCACTAGGGCATGTTTCCTTAGCGACTCAATGAACATGCTCCAGAGGATAGAGATGGGGAAAATCCGAAGAGAATGGTTGCTGTCTCTGGAGCGGTCTCGGCTGGCAAAGATTAGTTTCATATCCGCTTGCCAGGGAATGCGGGAGTTCAAGGGTATGAGCGGGCTGACAAGCTCGCAGGTAACGCTACTGTGGAGGGCGGACGCGCCATGGACTAGGCTAACATTCTGAATGCTCTACGAGAAGTAAGACTTTTGCGAGAACCAAGTGATGACTGTGAATCTACAACCATGGCCAGACTGCGAGAACAGCAAATTAAAAGAGGGGTGGCCAAACAAGAACACTACGCAGGAAGCCAGAGAAGACTGATAAACCAACACAGAACTGGTGTCGTTAGCCGCTACACACTGCGGGATTTGCTGAGGAGGGGATCTGAGCACTTATGGACTGAATGGTTCGATGTGCAATGAGGATGATCTGTCGACTAACTAACTAACTATCACCAAGAGGTGCATTCCCTGCCAGCCTATCAGCATGTTCATTCCCCGGCACTTCCGCATGGCCATGGCAAAAAAAAATCCATGCAATTCTCACAATCTGTGACCTCGGAAGGGAGGTGCGCCATTCCACACGAAACATTCCTTTCACCACCTTACTAAACATACTCATTGAGTCCGTGGTGAAGACAATGTGTGTCGCAAAGGTCTCCTCTAACCAACGGAATGCCGATGTGACTGCTTCCACCTCCATTCTCATGCTGGAGGTCGTAGCCTCATATGCCAGGCTCTCCTTGTTTAACAATCGTCCATTAGCCTTTGCAATGAAACCCCAAACACTCTGTCTGTTTCTCACCACTGACCCATCATAATAGATCACTATGTCACTTTGATGTGTATTACTCTGGATCAATTGTTGCACCTCAATTTCTGTGCGGCCCGATGCTCATTCTCTGCACTCACGACCCTGTGTCACTATTACATTGTGCCAGTCCGTCCTGTCTTGCGGTACTTCAACCCACTCTTTTTAACGATTGATGGTCTCTAGATCACACATACCTGACGTATACATATATCTGCCTGTGCCATCCAGGACCTGCCTCCCAGGAATGCTAACGTGATATTTGTTTTTAAAACGCACGCTAAAGTTGGATGTGTTGGCCTAAGGGTTTTGACCCGAGGGTGCATAACGAGACACACCGCAATTACGTCTGGAAAAAAAAAAAAAACACTCCGGATGAACGCAGCAGAAGAAGAAGGACCTGCTCTATCTTAGTCTATGACCCTTGACCATATCAATAGCTTTATGCAGGGGGTGATCCCTATCTGCAGCAACTCTCAGGTACAATTTGGCTTGAAGGACTCTATGCCTATCCGTCATTGTTGGTAGCGCCAGGATATGCCTCATGCAGATAATTGATGTGTCATTTGTGCACCCCAGGATCACCCGCATGGCCGTCTATTGTATGCGCTCCAACCTTTCAAGCTGGCTCTTTGATACTGTAAAGAGCCACAGAACCATACTCAATGGCAGAAATTTAATAATTTCTATTAAATGCTGTAAGAGCCAGTAAAGCATCCTCTGCTCTACCCCAGTTGCTGCCATTGCCCTCAATGCATTAAGTCCCCTACCAGCCTTCACCATCGAAGCCTCCACATGATCCTTTAAAGATGTATACTAAGAGGACATCAATTGAACATAATACATAGGACATCTGCCTTCACAATCCGGTTATCCAGTGAGTACCCTGCGTCTCTGCACCACCCCGCCACCCTGTTTACTGCCATCTGTAAATCTGCAGCCAAACTTTCCCTATCTCTGCCCTGTCTGTACACCAGCACATCATCTGCAAATGTCAAGATTCTACCAACACCTGCTGTCTCTATAGATGCGATTTTGCTGGGCATAGGCATTAAAAGTACTGGGGACATGGCAGATCCCTGTGGCAACCCAGGTGTAATCGTACAGGGGTCAGAAGTCCAGGAACTCATGCGCAGTGCAACCTTACGCTCATAAAAGACTACTGCAACCCATCTGACAAGACAAGGGCAGACCTCCATGTCCAACAATGATATATATACCAATCTTACCTGACCCTGTTATACGCATCCTCCAGGTCAAGAGCTACCGCCGCTGTCTCTTGTTTATCCTGGAAGCCCTCGTAGACCTCAAATGCAAAATTGCCGCATTGGCCCAGGTGTGCTTCCCAGGCTGGTAACCCCCGAGCCCTTTGGGAAGCAGATTACGATTTTCCAAATCTCGCTGAAGCCTGCAGGCTACTATCTTTTCGAGAACTTTGCCAAAGGTGTTTTGCAGGGTTATGATTCGGTATATATTAAGTCTGGAGTGATCCTTACCTGGTTTTGGGAGTGGGACCAGGTAGCTATGCAGCTAATCCTGGGGTATTTCCGCCGTATGAGAGTCCGGGTTCGATCCCTCGGTAAGGTGTGGGATTTTTTTCTGTCGGGGCAAAAAGAAAATCCTAACCTGCACAGTTCGCGGCGACTGCACTAGCCAGGCGGCCTTAATCCCCTGGCTTAAAGACCCCTCTGTCATACACCGCAAGGTACCATATTGGCAGTAAATGACAGTTGACAGTCATACTTAGGTTGAAACAAAGAGCCATCTCCTCCAAACTCACATCCTTCATGTTATTCATATGGGTGTACCTCACCCCATCCGGGTCTGTCTGATCAGTACCCGTCTAATTTCCTCCACCTTAACCTCGCAGTCCTTCCTAGTGATCGGTGACAAGACTTCTCTGACCACATATCTAATGAGTAATAGTAATAGCTCTATCCTGCTGATTCGTCTGTTTTAAAAAAATAGTGCAAGAAAAGCCTCCTCTTCCCGCCCCACCCCCGTCATGGTCAGTTGTCATAGGTCGGTTGTTATCATTAAGAGCTAAATGGGGTGACCGGAGCATCTATGGGCCCCTCAGGAGTGTGACGATAACGACCCCCACTAACCAGTAACCACAACTTCCTGCTTTCTAGGAATTAAAAATCACGGCGAGACACATTATAGACACCAAGAGCAGTATGGGTATTGCTAAGGTAAACATTAAAATGGCGCTGGTTATTTTGTACAAGTTGGTAACTTCGCTTACAACCAGGTACGCAACTTCTAATAGTAATACATCGAAACTGATTCGGCATAATAACAGATGTTCTGACCTGTAGACTAGAATCTTTGCTAGTGATAAAATATTGAGTGTTTTATACTCTGGAATAGGTTTTTATTTTAAGTAGGGACAAGCTTAACACCGGATTTAAAAAAAAACGAATAAAATAAAATAAGAATAGAATATGACCGAAATAAATATTAATTATTATTACTGTTTTTTTTTCTGATGATCGGAAACCCCCTGCCGTGTTTGCTCCGCGTCGGAGTTCCTACCGAGTACCTCTAACGCTAACGCGTGGCTAGTCCACCAGGCGTGACCAGGCATGCCCAGAGAGAGGGCTACTGCTGCTGCTGACCAGTACAGCCCAGTGGTAAATTTTAAAATTGGCCCTACCCGTGAAACGCTTCACCGTTGGGGCCGACAGCAGACCGGGCTGATGACCCATAACCGTTATGATTTATGAGTTATTTTATGAGATTTATGAGTTAGAGTTATGATAACGCTGTATAAACCTCATCATCAACAATCAAATATGGAATGACAACCTAAAGAAAGATGCTCCCAGGATCCTGCGAAAGCGGGGGAGAATGAAGGATCCATTGGCGACCATACAGAGATGACACGGACTGTCCAATCAACCATGAGCTGAGAACAACGGACGTTGGACTATTCTTGCGTTTTTGGTAGGATCTTCCCGTCCTTCTGGGGAATGAGAATTCACACTGGAAAGAAGAAGTGCAGGAGTGTGTCACAGGAGGTGTCACCAACTGGCTTGAGGTAGCTCCCGGTTGGGCAACCACTCAGCCAAAATCATTTTCTTCTACTGGTGTTTAGTTCTGGATGCAGTTTAAGATCCCCTAACTCTGTCAGAAGGGACTAGTTACCACCCAGATCCCAGAGAGAAAACGTGGAACTAATGTCTTTTATGCTGATTTAAGACACTGTCCCTGATACTCAAGAAAACAGCCAAGAAGTGGCTCGTTGAAGATAGAATATATCTATATAGTTTTGGCTGTACTTGGTATCACCAGAAGTGAGAAAGGAGGAGTTAAGACATGCAACGTAATCTGGTTACTTATGACTGCATAGGCAAGATACCTCCCGGACATAGATTCCCACTTCTGGACAATATGTGCGAACCCCCACTAAATGATATAATGTGTGTACTTGATTACGCTACACAAACATTTATAAACATTTAGAATTATACAGACAACTGAGTTTAAAATACAACAACTGTGTTTATTATTGCTATTGATGATCATATGATGATGATGATTATATTATGGTATACGTAACTTATGAGGTCACATAGATCATGCTTCTCCCAGTGACGCAGTTCACTGTCAGATTGAAGGAGTCCAAATTGGTCCCTCACAAGGCTAAGTCACTTCCTGATATGGGTTGTTGACTGTCCATTGCTCCTAAGAGATCTGGAATGAAACGAACGGAGATGGGTAGTATCTACGTCTACACATCTCAAACACATATGTCTATACATTCATATAAACATACATTCAAGTCATAATATATGATGGTATGATGATAGATGATGGCATGTTACATAAACATATATCAGTTCTAAATAAATAAATATATATGTATATATTAATAAAACTATTTAGAACATCTATAGCTCAAAACATACATATTCATATACATTTGTGTAATGGAGTGTTTCCCATATAAGTTCACCTCACTTACTCTTTCCCTTTCTGATTCATTCATACTGTCTTGTCGGAAGGGCTGGTCGCACAGTCCTGTCGAACATTAAATGCCTTCCCTGAATCTGTCTGGGATATTGAATGTCCTAAGTCATGTCTGTCCTCATGCAGACATCATGCAGACAAGGTGAACTGGTGCCATTCCTCAAACCAAGTGGTTTCACCATAATCTTGGTAGGCACTCAAAGTGTTGGTCCAAATAATCAATGTTAATTGGACGCTATCAAGAGACTGGTAGCTCTCAGGAATTTCTCCTAAGTAGTCAGTCTCCCCAATGTTTAACATCATACAGGATGAATCTAAATGTATCTCCTGTACATGCATAAGCCACACGCTCATGTAGCTTGGATAATGGATTTCTCCAAATTATCACATACAACAAATCAGACAACCAAGTGGTGAATGAAAGAAGAAAATAGTTCTCAGTGAAATCGTAAAGCTAGAACTGGAACATTAAGTACAAAGAAAATCCACCAGTGTAAAGTTTGGGAGAATATGCAGAACAAGAAACTACACAAGCCTTCAGACTAGCAGACAAACTAATCAGAGTAATGGTATTACCTGGGTTATAGCTAGGAAATCCTGTCATACGACATTGTATCGAAGTAACAAAACGAGAGGGTAATCTCTCACCAGAAATTAAAATTCCGGCTTCCCTGGTACACTATTGTGAATGCGTCTGAAGTCTTGCTGGCCACTGCTCGTAGTTTTATTCTATTCAATTCCTGGCTAGTTTCCAGGTTGGCTAATTAATATTCCCCTTTTCATTAACTCCGCCTATTTTTCCATGTAAGATGATTTACCTAGATGGATTAAGTGCCAAATTCTTTTCACCCCTCCTCCTTTCCTGTGAAGGGTAGTTTCATCTGTCAATCAAATTGACCGATGCCCCCCACGCCTGAAACAATGAAACCTGCTTTGGCGGCAATGCAGTTGCGTCATTACATTCCAATAGGCTGGTAACACCAGCCTTCCCGGTTGCTGGCAGGAATGTGTCAGCCATGTGTTTCTACTTTGCCCCGTAGTATTGCGGAGAGGTGTTAAGCATCTGGTCCTAATTGCTCCTTTGTGGTGGCAATTACAGACGTCCCGGCTCCACAAAGTCTGGACTTTTAGATAGGTGTTAGGCCTGCATTAAATTGCCGTCTTTGGATCACACGGGGTTTTCCCCTGAGTAGCACTGCCATGTATTATTTCAGACGGGTCTGGCTGACCCTCTTATCTCCCATTCTGCCGTGGCTGGTTCACACGTTAGGTCCTGTTGAACGTAAGGTGTTAGTCCCTATTCCAACCGCAGGCTTGTAAACTAACACGTCAATCTCAACTGACTGGCTCCGCGATGTCTGGTTGATCAGAACATCAAAGGGAAAATCTCTTAGATGTAGAGACCAGACGTTGCTTTGATCTACCAATGTAGTAAAAATGATAGTGCGGGCTCTAAGTGACTGTATTTTTCTCTTACGTTTTTATCCTCTTCTGGGGAACGTTTATTCTTTTAGAGAATGATAGAAAATTATTGTGGGCTCTTTAATTCCTTTTTAACTTGTGTCATTCGGATGCTGCTGGGGCTGTCCCATCACATAGCTCCCCAATTTAAGTAGGTTCATTAATGAAGCCTATAACAGAGCCTCGGCAGCATTCAAGAATGTATCTAAGTTATCTCCCTTCTAGAACTGCCTCCAAGTCTGGGTTCCCAATATTCTTTGTGGCAGTGGGATGTTCTATGAGTCAAAAGAAATATCCCATGTCCATCCTCCCAGGATAAATCTTGCAAATCTTTGCTCCTGGTGTTGTGTCGGATTTCCGGGCTATTGCTCGGTAATGTCCTGTCCTCTGGAGGTTTTACTTTTTCCCAGCCGGGAAATTGCAAATTGTATAACAAGATTCTCCTGCGCCGCAGAGAGACTGTTATTGTCCACTCCATTTCTGGCCCTTGTCCTATCAGCAGAGGAAGTGCCATCAGTGTTTTCTTATAAGAATTTGTTGCAGTAATGTTGCTCCATTTTCTTTTCCTCCGTCGGCCAAAGATCATAATAAAATCCTTTAATCTCCTCCTTTTGGCAGGAAATTTGCTAAACATCATAATTTTATGATGTGCATTCAACTCGTACTTGCCTCTTTCTTGGTAGGATGTCAGTTTACTACCTCTTGATTTAAGAGTTTTCTTCCTTCGATAATTATTTATCCAGGTGTGTTCCTCTTCAACAGAGTTCCATTTTGAATCTGTGTTTGAAAGTATAAGGCTAGTAGAAGTTGTCCAGCTTTGAGAAATCATGTTGTTCCCCAAGAACTGTGAATTTGTATCACTCCTTGTAGAAGTATACATAAACAGCTGTTCTCCCCATCCAACATTGGTTGAAGTGAAAGGTAAACAAGGTCCTGAGTGTTGAGTATACCAACCGCTCCGGTTTTGTTCCGCTCCAGAGTCCATCATTTGTGATCCCCTGTTAGCTTCAGCTGTGTTGATGATAGGTATTACCTTCATCCTGTCCCAAGAAGTATTTTCTTTGTTGATAGTAGACATGTGTATCGTCCCTGAATCAGAGTCCGTAGTACTATCTACATGAATGCTTTGTATATCTTGAAATTCCTTTGTAAAAGACTCCAAGATACTGACATCGTAAGAATTCTCCTCCGTGTCTTGTTTTTCCTCCATGGCCGGGCTCTCTTGTGCCAAGTCCAATTGAAGTATTCTCTCCCTGGTCTGGTTTTCTTGTTCCAAATCCAATAGAAGTGAATGTTGTGGGATGTCCTTTTCAATGTCATCTCCCACTTGAGATAAGTAATTCATACTGATAATTGTTTCATCTTGTGTGGCCACATAGAAAGAAACACTGGAATCCTGTTTTACATCCATTCCAGTCTCAGCTGAAATCATTTCCACTCCTAGTTTATCTGAACTGAAGGGAAAAAGAGAATCGGGTAAGGTCTCGCCTTCGATCTCTTTAATAGTTTTCCTCAGGTCCTCCTCCTCCTGGATTTTTCTCCTTTGGGAAGTCTTAGGAAGCTCCTGAGATTGCTGGGTTGCCAAGCCAGCTAATCCGCTTTTATTGCGGTGTAAACATTTTTCACATTTGTGACTGTTTACTGTACCCTGGGTACATTTTTCCATATTCCGTTTATTTTTCGGAATTGAGGTGGGAAGCATCTGCCTTTCTGTGTGCAAGTTTTTGTTTTTCTGAGCCATGGGGATTTGCGAAGGAATGCATGCCTCTTCTTTGTGACGGTCAGCTTCCCCGCTTTCTATCAGAGTTTCGGCTTGAGTGATTGGCTTTTCCTCAATCGAGCTGGTAGATTCCTCCATGTTCTGTATTTCAATTTGCTTCTTCTTAATCTCATCTTCTTCAGCTTTGTGACGCATATCTGCTTCTAATTCTGCAAGTCTTTTCATCATTTGTTCATCTTCTTTGTCCCACCAGTCCATTTCATCTCTGATAAATAGTTCTAGCTTCTCTCCTATTAAGCCGAGCCTTATGCCCCATCCTCTAGCGGACTCTAAGAAATCTGTGCGTGCATCCATGATCTCTTCTCAGCTTAACTCAGGCAAGTAATTATATTATTACCCTACACAGAGCTAGTTAGATTTATGCTAGAGCAGGATAGTGACAAGAGGAACAGACACTGCTATGAGAATGATAGTAGTGAATTTGAGTGAGAAAGTTGATGCAAAGCAGTCCGTCATACACTGAATTAACTAAGCATTATCAAATTATTCATGATTAAATCAAATGATAAAGCATGTAATCAAAAAATCATCAAGTAAATCATCAATAAACTAATTAATATCACTAATTAATGTGATTATTAATTCTACAGTGGTGAATGATGTAAATTAACTCATATGATATTATCCATTATTAACTTTTTAACAAGTTATTTAAATTCTACAAACTTCCCTAGAAACAAATTCCTAAGTTAATACTTAGCAAATGTAATGGGTGAAGAATGAAAGAATGGTTTATGAAAATCAATAGTCTAGAATTTATTCTCTGATTCTATAATGGATGAGAAGTCCTAATGTGTCAAAATCTTGCCTACAATCAAGCAAGCTATTACATTAGAAATAAATTATAACTCTCTAATGCTGCTAAGAATGTAAGTGAGAATGACCTAGGTTCTATCCATGGGCAAGACCGGAATAATACCAGACTAACAGATTTGAAATAGGTTCGTTCCTTGCGAGCGAACCAAAGTGTTCTAGGGTTTACTCCCGGATTCTATAGCGGGCGAGCAGACCAATATGTTCTAGGGTTTACTCCCGGATTCTATCCCGGACGAGCCCCCAATATGTCACCAACTGGCTTGAGGTAGCTCCCGGTTGGGCAACCACTCAGCCAAAATCATTTTCTTCTACTGGTGTTTAGTTCTGGATGCAGTTTAAGATCCCCTAACTCTGTCAGAAGGGACTAGTTACCACCCAGATCCCAGAGAGAAAACGTGGAACTAATGTCTTTTATGCTGATTTAAGACACTGTCCCTGATACTCAAGAAAACAGCCAAGAAGTGGCTCGTTGAAGATAGAATATATCTATATAGTTTTGGCTGTACTTGGTATCACCAGAAGTGAGAAAGGAGGAGTTAAGACATGCAACGTAATCTGGTTACTTATGACTGCATAGGCAAGATACCTCCCGGACATAGATTCCCACTTCTGGACAATATGTGCGAACCCCCACTAAATGATATAATGTGTGTACTTGATTACGCTACACAAACATTTATAAACATTTAGAATTATACAGACAACTGAGTTTAAAATACAACAACTGTGTTTATTATTGCTATTGATGATCATATGATGATGATGATTATATTATGGTATACGTAACTTATGAGGTCACATAGATCATGCTTCTCCCAGTGACGCAGTTCACTGTCAGATTGAAGGAGTCCAAATTGGTCCCTCACAAGGCTAAGTCACTTCCTGATATGGGTTGTTGACTGTCCATTGCTCCTAAGAGATCTGGAATGAAACGAACGGAGATGGGTAGTATCTACGTCTACACATCTCAAACACATATGTCTATACATTCATATAAACATACATTCAAGTCATAATATATGATGGTATGATGATAGATGATGGCATGTTACATAAACATATATCAGTTCTAAATAAATAAATATATATGTATATATTAATAAAACTATTTAGAACATCTATAGCTCAAAACATACATATTCATATACATTTGTGTAATGGAGTGTTTCCCATATAAGTTCACCTCACTTACTCTTTCCCTTTCTGATTCATTCATACTGTCTTGTCGGAAGGGCTGGTCGCACAGTCCTGTCGAACATTAAATGCCTTCCCTGAATCTGTCTGGGATATTGAATGTCCTAAGTCATGTCTGTCCTCATGCAGACATCATGCAGACAAGGTGAACTGGTGCCATTCCTCAAACCAAGTGGTTTCACCATAATCTTGGTAGGCACTCAAAGTGTTGGTCCAAATAATCAATGTTAATTGGACGCTATCAAGAGACTGGTAGCTCTCAGGAATTTCTCCTAAGTAGTCAGTCTCCCCAATGTTTAACATCATACAGGATGAATCTAAATGTATCTCCTGTACATGCATAAGCCACACGCTCATGTAGCTTGGATAATGGATTTCTCCAAATTATCACATACAACAAATCAGACAACCAAGTGGTGAATGAAAGAAGAAAATAGTTCTCAGTGAAATCGTAAAGCTAGAACTGGAACATTAAGTACAAAGAAAATCCACCAGTGTAAAGTTTGGGAGAATATGCAGAACAAGAAACTACACAAGCCTTCAGACTAGCAGACAAACTAATCAGAGTAATGGTATTACCTGGGTTATAGCTAGGAAATCCTGTCATACGACATTGTATCGAAGTAACAAAACGAGAGGGTAATCTCTCACCAGAAATTAAAATTCCGGCTTCCCTGGTACACTATTGTGAATGCGTCTGAAGTCTTGCTGGCCACTGCTCGTAGTTTTATTCTATTCAATTCCTGGCTAGTTTCCAGTTTGGCTAATTAATATTCCCCTTTTCATTAACTCCGCCTATTTTTCCATGTAAGATGATTTACCTAGATGGATTAAGTGCCAAATTCTTTTCACCCCTCCTCCTTTCCTGTGAAGGGTAGTTTCATCTGTCAATCAAATTGACCGATGCCCCCCACGCCTGAAACAATGAAACCTGCTTTGGCGGCAATGCAGTTGCGTCATTACATTCCAATAGGCTGGTAACACCAGCCTTCCCGGTTGCTGGCAGGAATGTGTCAGCCATGTGTTTCTACTTTGCCCCGTAGTATTGCGGAGAGGTGTTAAGCATCTGGTCCTAATTGCTCCTTTGTGGTGGCAATTACAGACGTCCCGGCTCCACAAAGTCTGGACTTTTAGATAGGTGTTAGGCCTGCATTAAATTGCCGTCTTTGGATCACACGGGGTTTTCCCCTGAGTAGCACTGCCATGTATTATTTCAGACGGGTCTGGCTGACCCTCTTATCTCCCATTCTGCCGTGGCTGGTTCACACGTTAGGTCCTGTTGAACGTAAGGTGTTAGTCCCTATTCCAACCGCAGGCTTGTAAACTAACACGTCAATCTCAACTGACTGGCTCCGCGATGTCTGGTTGATCAGAACATCAAAGGGAAAATCTCTTAGATGTAGAGACCAGACGTTGCTTTGATCTACCAATGTAGTAAAAATGATAGTGCGGGCTCTAAGTGACTGTATTTTTCTCTTACGTTTTTATCCTCTTCTGGGGAACGTTTATTCTTTTAGAGAATGATAGAAAATTATTGTGGGCTCTTTAATTCCTTTTTAACTTGTGTCATTCGGATGCTGCTGGGGCTGTCCCATCACATAGCTCCCCAATTTAAGTAGGTTCATTAATGAAGCCTATAACAGAGCCTCGGCAGCATTCAAGAATGTATCTAAGTTATCTCCCTTCTAGAACTGCCTCCAAGTCTGGGTTCCCAATATTCTTTGTGGCAGTTGGATGTTCTATGAGTCAAAAGAAATATCCCATGTCCATCCTCCCAGGATAAATCTTGCAAATCTTTGCTCCTGGTGTTGTGTCGGATTTCCGGGCTATTGCTCGGTAATGTCCTGTCCTCTGGAGGTTTTACTTTTTCCCAGCCGGGAAATTGCAAATTGTATAACAAGATTCTCCTGCGCCGCAGAGAGACTGTTATTGTCCACTCCATTTCTGGCCCTTGTCCTATCAGCAGAGGAAGTGCCATCAGTGTTTTCTTATAAGAATTTGTTGCAGTAATGTTGCTCCATTTTCTTTTCCTCCGTCAGCCAAAGATCATAATAAAATCCTTTAATCTCCTCCTTTTGGCAGGAAATTTGCTAAACATCATAATTTTATGATGTGCATTCAACTCGTACTTGCCTCTTTCTTGGTAGGATGTCAGTTTACTACCTCTTGATTTAAGAGTTTTCTTCCTTCGATAATTATTTATCCAGGTGTGTTCCTCTTCAACAGAGTTCCATTTTGAATATGTGTTTGAAAGTATAAGGCTAGTAGAAGTTGTCCAGCTTTGAGAAATCATGTTGTTCCCCAAGAACTGTGAATTTGTATCACTCCTTGTAGAAGTATACATAAACAGCTGTTCTCCCCATCCAACATTGGTTGAAGTGAAAGGTAAACAAGGTCCTGAGTGTTGAGTATACCAACCGCTCCGGTTTTGTTCCGCTCCAGAGTCCATCATTTGTGATCCCCTGTTAGCTTCAGATAGGTATTACCTTCATCCTGTCCCAAGAAGTATTTTCTTTGTTGATAGTAGACATGTGTATCGTCCCTGAATCAGAGTCCGTAGTACTATCTACATGAATGCTTTGTATATCTTGAAATTCCTTTGTAAAAGACTCCAAGATACTGACATCGTAAGAATTCTCCTCCGTGTCTTGTTTTTCCTCCATGGCCGGGCTCTCTTGTGCCAAGTCCAATTGAAGTATTCTCTCCCTGGTCTGGTTTTCTTGTTCCAAATCCAATAGAAGTGAATGTTGTGGGATGTCCTTTTCAATGTCATCTCCCACTTGAGATAAGTAATTCATACTGATAATTGTTTCATCTTGTGTGGCCACATAGAAAGAAACACTGGAATCCTGTTTTACATCCATTCCAGTCTCAGCTGAAATCATTTCCACTCCTAGTTTATCTGAACTGAAGGGAAAAAGAGAATCGGGTAAGGTCTCGCCTTCGATCTCTTTAATAGTTTTCCTCAGGTCCTCCTCCTCCTGGATTTTTCTCCTTTGGGAAGTCTTAGGAAGCTCCTGAGATTGCTGGGTTGCCAAGCCAGCTAATCCGCTTTTATTGCGGTGTAAACATTTTTCACATTTGTGACTGTTTACTGTACCCTGGGTACATTTTTCCATATTCCGTTTATTTTTCGGAATTGAGGTGGGAAGCATCTGCCTTTCTGTGTGCAAGTTTTTGTTTTTCTGAGCCATGGGGATTTGCGAAGGAATGCATGCCTCTTCTTTGTGACGGTCAGCTTCCCCGCTTTCTATCAGAGTTTCGGCTTGAGTGATTGGCTTTTCCTCAATCGAGCTGGTAGATTCCTCCATGTTCTGTATTTCAATTTGCTTCTTCTTAATCTCATCTTCTTCAGCTTTGTGACGCATATCTGCTTCTAATTCTGCAAGTCTTTTCATCATTTGTTCATCTTCTTTGTCCCACCAGTCCATTTCATCTCTGATAAATAGTTCTAGCTTCTCTCCTATTAAGCCGAGCCTTATGCCCCATCCTCTAGCGGACTCTAAGAAATCTGTGCGTGCATCCATGATCTCTTCTCAGCTTAACTCAGGCAAGTAATTATATTATTACCCTACACAGAGCTAGTTAGATTTATGCTAGAGCAGGATAGTGACAAGAGGAACAGACACTGCTATGAGAATGATAGTAGTGAATTTGAGTGAGAAAGTTGATGCAAAGCAGTCCGTCATACACTGAATTAACTAAGCATTATCAAATTATTCATGATTAAATCAAATGATAAAGCATGTAATCAAAAAATCATCAAGTAAATCATCAATAAACTAATTAATATCACTAATTAATGTGATTATTAATTCTACAGTGGTGAATGATGTAAATTAACTCATATGATATTATCCATTATTAACTTTTTAACAAGTTATTTAAATTCTACAAACTTCCCTAGAAACAAATTCCTAAGTTAATACTTAGCAAATGTAATGGGTGAAGAATGAAAGAATGGTTTATGAAAATCAATAGTCTAGAATTTATTCTCTGATTCTATAATGGATGAGAAGTCCTAATGTGTCAAAATCTTGCCTACAATCAAGCAAGCTATTACATTAGAAATAAATTATAACTCTCTAATGCTGCTAAGAATGTAAGTGAGAATGACCTAGGTTCTATCCATGGGCAAGACCGGAATAATACCAGACTAACAGATTTGAAATAGGTTCGTTCCTTGCGAGCGAACCAAAGTGTTCTAGGGTTTACTCCCGGATTCTATAGCGGGCGAGCAGACCAATATGTTCTAGGGTTTACTCCCGGATTCTATCCCGGACGAGCCCCCAATATGTCACCAACTGGCTTGAGGTAGCTCCCGGTTGGGCAACCACTCAGCCAAAATCATTTTCTTCTACTGGTGTTTAGTTCTGGATGCAGTTTAAGATCCCCTAACTCTGTCAGAAGGGACTAGTTACCACCCAGATCCCAGAGAGAAAACGTGGAACTAATGTCTTTTATGCTGATTTAAGACACTGTCCCTGATACTCAAGAAAACAGCCAAGAAGTGGCTCGTTGAAGATAGAATATATCTATATAGTTTTGGCTGTACTTGGTATCACCAGAAGTGAGAAAGGAGGAGTTAAGACATGCAACGTAATCTGGTTACTTATGACTGCATAGGCAAGATACCTCCCGGACATAGATTCCCACTTCTGGACAATATGTGCGAACCCCCACTAAATGATATAATGTGTGTACTTGATTACGCTACACAAACATTTATAAACATTTAGAATTATACAGACAACTGAGTTTAAAATACAACAACTGTGTTTATTATTGCTATTGATGATCATATGATGATGATGATTATATTATGGTATACGTAACTTATGAGGTCACATAGATCATGCTTCTCCCAGTGACGCAGTTCACTGTCAGATTGAAGGAGTCCAAATTGGTCCCTCACAAGGCTAAGTCACTTCCTGATATGGGTTGTTGACTGTCCATTGCTCCTAAGAGATCTGGAATGAAACGAACGGAGATGGGTAGTATCTACGTCTACACATCTCAAACACATATGTCTATACATTCATATAAACATACATTCAAGTCATAATATATGATGGTATGATGATAGATGATGGCATGTTACATAAACATATATCAGTTCTAAATAAATAAATATATATGTATATATTAATAAAACTATTTAGAACATCTATAGCTCAAAACATACATATTCATATACATTTGTGTAATGGAGTGTTTCCCATATAAGTTCACCTCACTTACTCTTTCCCTTTCTGATTCATTCATACTGTCTTGTCGGAAGGGCTGGTCGCACAGTCCTGTCGAACATTAAATGCCTTCCCTGAATCTGTCTGGGATATTGAATGTCCTAAGTCATGTCTGTCCTCATGCAGACATCATGCAGACAAGGTGAACTGGTGCCATTCCTCAAACCAAGTGGTTTCACCATAATCTTGGTAGGCACTCAAAGTGTTGGTCCAAATAATCAATGTTAATTGGACGCTATCAAGAGACTGGTAGCTCTCAGGAATTTCTCCTATGTAGTCAGTCTCCCCAATGTTTAACATCATACAGGATGAATCTAAATGTATCTCCTGTACATGCATAAGCCACACGCTCATGTAGCTTGGATAATGGATTTCTCCAAATTATCACATACAACAAATCAGACAACCAAGTGGTGAATGAAAGAAGAAAATAGTTCTCAGTGAAATCGTAAAGCTAGAACTAGAACATTAAGTACAAAGAAAATCCACCAGTGTAAAGTTTGGGAGAATATGCAGAACAAGAAACTACACAAGCCTTCAGACTAGCAGACAAACTAATCAGAGTAATGGTATTACCTGGGTTATAGCTAGGAAATCCTGTCATACGACATTGTATCGAAGTAACAAAACGAGAGGGTAATCTCTCACCAGAAATTAAAATTCCGGCTTCCCTGGTACACTATTGTGAATGCGTCTGAAGTCTTGCTGGCCACTGCTCGTAGTTTTATTCTATTCAATTCCTGGCTAGTTTCCAGGTTGGCTAATTAATATTCCCCTTTTCATTAACTCCGCCTATTTTTCCATGTAAGATGATTTACCTAGATGGATTAAGTGCCAAATTCTTTTCACCCCTCCTCCTTTCCTGTGAAGGGTAGTTTCATCTGTCAATCAAATTGACCGATGCCCCCCACGCCTGAAACAATGAAACCTGCTTTGGCGGCAATGCAGTTGCGTCATTACATTCCAATAGGCTGGTAACACCAGCCTTCCCGGTTGCTGGCAGGAATGTGTCAGCCATGTGTTTCTACTTTGCCCCGTAGTATTGCGGAGAGGTGTTAAGCATCTGGTCCTAATTGCTCCTTTGTGGTGGCAATTACAGATGTCCCGGCTCCACAAAGTCTGGACTTTTAGATAGGTGTTAGGCCTGCATTAAATTGCCGTCTTTGGATCACACGGGGTTTTCCCCTGAGTAGCACTGCCATGTATTATTTCAGACGGGTCTGGCTGACCCTCTTATCTCCCATTCTGCCGTGGCTGGTTCACACGTTAGGTCCTGTTGAACGTAAGGTGTTAGTCCCTATTCCAACCGCAGGCTTGTAAACTAACACGTCAATCTCAACTGACTGGCTCCGCGATGTCTGGTTGATCAGAACATCAAAGGGAAAATCTCTTAGATGTAGAGACCAGACGTTGCTTTGATCTACCAATGTAGTAAAAATGATAGTGCGGGCTCTAAGTGACTGTATTTTTCTCTTACGTTTTTATCCTCTTCTGGGGAACGTTTATTCTTTTAGAGAATGATAGAAAATTATTGTGGGCTCTTTAATTCCTTTTTAACTTGTGTCATTCGGATGCTGCTGGGGCTGTCCCATCACAGGAGGAATGACAGCGTAGCCCTTTGAAAGGGATGATGAGACGCAAGAGGATATCAGTCAGGGCGGACCCCACAGAGCTGATAATGCTCAAGTTGTCACACGTGACGATGTCACTTGTGATGGTGTCACCTGTGATGTACATCCGCACACCCTTCCGAAAGGGTGAAGATCAAGTTCCCAAATGCCACCAGGAAGGAGGAGTGGGCGTCACTAGACACAACGTTGTCCTGTGTTTTAGATGAAGAACTAAAACACATATCTCTTGAAGAGAAGTTAGTAAAGTTCGGAGAGATTGTCTACCTCCACTCGCTGAGTCATTTTGGTAGCAGCGAGAGGAGGGAAGCAGCTCTGCTGCAAAAGACACGGCGGCAGAGACTGCTTGAGGTGAGGAAAGAAAAGAATTCCGCTCGGAGATGATGGAAATGAGCGCCGAGCATGAGAAGGAGAGCTTGTACCAGATGTGGCAACATCTGAAAGCCAGGCACAACGCCCTCTCCCAAGCAGAAAGGTTTTGCAGAAACAGTTGGAAAACCCGGAAGGAACGTTCTTCCAGGAACCATATGAGGCTTGTTCGAGCAGCCGCGATCCGGCGTCCTCGACGTCAGCAAAGAGGAATTGGAGAACCACCTCATGACGATTTACTCCGATGCCCAACGGAACGCCCCACTTGGAGAGATTGAGGGGCTCACATGCCCGGCAGAACAGAGTTCAATGCCAGGCCTCTGATGTAGAGCGAGGTGGTTGTGGTTGTGAAGAAGGTAAAAAGCAAGTCAGCACCGGGGCCCATCGGTGTGCCATATACAGTCTATAAAAGATGCCCGAACGTCCTTATGAAGCTACACTGGATACTGAGATCTGCATGGAAGCAAAAGCATATTAGCTTGGAGTGGAAGACGGCCAACGGGATCTACATTCCCAATGAGCAAAACTCTGCCGGCATTACCTAATTCAGGCCGATCTCTCTTCTGAACGTTGAGGGGAAGATATTCTTCTCGATCATGGCTGGTCAGATCACAAAGTCATGATGTCACAAATCAAAATTAATCGTTATGGTGCTAATCCCGCGAAGTCCCATCAGGCGGTGATAGTGCCGGGCCCCCTGCCTCGAGGGGGTCCACCCATGACTACTGGTGGTCACCTTCCCCTGTGCTGTGGAGTCAAGGCACAGAGGAGTATGTTAAGAGCTATTGACCAAATACCCCGGACACTCAACATACTACAGTGGAATGCCGAAGGAGTTTACAAGAAGAAAGAGTCCCTAACACAGCGTCTTCATAAAGATAAAATAGATGTGGCATGCATTCAAGAGACACACCTCAACGCCAATCGCAAATTCTCAGTCAGAGGATATCAGGCCACACGTTTCGACCGCGAAGGACACAAAGGAGGAGTTCTAATACTTACACGAAATACAATACCTTGCAGCGAAGTATCTGTGATCTCTGACAACCAAACGGAAATTATAGGTGTTGATATAATGATAAAGGACGTGAAAATAAGAATCTACAATCTGTATAGCCCAGCAGATAAGGACCTTACACTCTCAAACATGAAAATAACTGACACAAACTGCATTATTGTCTGACTTTAATAGCCGTTCAGATAGATGGGGATACCCAGATACTGACAAAAGAGGAGATGAATTGGAGGACTGGGAAATAGACTCAAATCTCCATCTACTCTACAAAGCGGATGACACACCGAGCTTCTACTCCAGAAGATGGCTTACCACTTCTACTCCAGACTTAGCATTCTGCACAGGAGACATCCTCCACAAAATCGATCGCCATGTGCTGGACCAATTAGCAGGTAGTGACCACAGACCAATCAAGCTTGTAATTAATATGGAGTATGTCCCACAGGAGCAAAAGCCCTTGCCCCGCTGGAATTACAGACGAGCAGATTGGGACAGATTTGCCATACTAACAGACAAATATTGTGAAAACATAAATACACGATATGGCAACATGAAGCAAATGGTGGAAAGTCTAAACAGAGCGATAATACAGGCAGCCACTGAGTCTATTCCAAGAGGAGCGAGGAAAAATTACAAACCATACTGGACTGAAGAACTACAAAGTTTGGAGGACAAAGTTGAAGATGCCAGGAAGACAGCAGAGAGAGAACAAACAATTGAAGCGAACATCTCTCTCAAAGCCATCTCAGCAAAATATAAAAGAACAGGAAATCAAACAACAAGAGATTGTTGGAGGGAAAAAACAGAAAACCTGAATTTTGACAGGGATGGAAACAAGCTTTGGAAACTAGTGAAAGCCATGAACAATGAAGGACCTAGAAACAAACAAATAACAATTAAACAAGGAAATGCCTTGCTTACAGGAAAAAAGGCTGCAAATGCACTAATGGAACACTATGCAAATGCAAACCACATTGATATTACAACCGAACAGAAGAAAGCAATCAAAGACAAACAGATACATCATAGAAATACAGAGACAGCAGCAGAATATATGATGGCAAATCTAACAATGGAAGAAATGGAACAGGCAATGAACACCCTAAAAAAGAAGAAATCACCAGGAAAGGATGGAATCACAAATGAAATGCTAATAGGACTAGGCACCAAGGCAAAGAAGAAACTACTAGCAGTCCTAAATAACAGCTGGAAGAGAGGAATAGTCCCACAGGCATGGAAGGAAGCTATACTAATACCAGTCCCAAAGAAAGGAAAAGACCTGGAAGAACCAAATGGCTATCGACCTATCAGTCTACTTAGCTGTGTAGGAAAATTAATGGAACGCATTATCAATGGCAGGCTAACATGGCATCTGGAAGAAAACAAACTCTTAACACCACACCAAGCAGGATTCAGAAAGTACAGATCCACTGAAGATCAAATAACCTATATAGCTCAGGAAATAGAGGATGCCTTCCAAGAGAAAAAGCACACACTAGCAGCCTGGATAGATTTAGAAAAAGCATTTGATAAAGTATGGAAGGAAGGACTGAAAGTAAAACTGCAAAAAATGCATGTTTGTGGAAAAATGTATAAATGGATCAGCCACTACCTTGAGAACAGAACTGCCAGGACAAAAGTACAAGGACAAACAAGCAAAATGATGCTGTTGGAGCAAGGTGTCCCCCAAGGAGGAGTTCTTTCACCAACATTATTCCTGGCATATATAAATGACATCACGGAAAATTTTCCAGCCAGAGTACACACATCCTCCTTTGCAGATGACCTAGCCATATGGACATCTGAAGAATATATTAGTACTGCCAACAGCAGAATACAGCAAGCCTTATTAGCGCTAGAGGACTGGTCAAAATCATGGCTAGTGAAGATAAGTGAGGAGAAAACAACATGCACAGTGTTCTCCCTCTCAAATAAAACTCAGCAACCTAAGCTGGTATTGAATGGAAAAATATTGCGCCATGAAGAAAATCCAAACTATCTAGGAGTCACCTTTGATCGTCGCCTGACATGGAAGACACAGGTTGAGAAAAATCGAACAAGAGCAAGGCAGAGAATGGCAATCATGAAAAAACTTGCTGGTACAACGTGGGGAGCAGATGAGAAAGTTCTCAAGAAGTTATATACTGGACGGGTGAGGCCAGTACTGGAATATGGCATTGCAGCTTGGGCAACAGCAGCTAAGTCAAACTTTAACAAAATAAGTAGAGTCCAAAACCAAGGAATGCGAATCATAACTGGAAGCCTGAAGACAACGCCTATTAATGAACTAGAAAAGATCACTTGTTTACAACCAATGCAGGATAGAAGAGATAGCAGAGCCCAGCAACAAGCAGAAAAATTTAGAAGATTGACAGACCACCCTATGTATAAAAGGTTTAGTGGTTTTGGAAAGGGAAGACTGAAGCATAGCAACTTTGTAGAAACTGCAAAAGGAAAGATTAGGGCAGATCCTATACTTAACATATCAACAGTCAAACCCATTTACAATGCACACAAGTTCCCAGCTTGGAGACAGCAGCAACTGCCTGAGATGATAGAAAACATTCCTGGTATTGAGAAAAAGAACACTCAGCATGAAACCGAAAGAAGAGAAATAACCCTAAATTACATAAAAGAACATTACCCAAGCAGCAATTGGACCCATGCATATACAGCTGGATCAGCAAAAAATTCAATAGAGAATGGAGGAGGAGGAATTCTCCTAAATTTAAAAAATGGAGTGAAAAAAACACATTCAATGGCAACTGGAAAGTTTTCAAGTAACTTCAAAGCGGAGGTAGAGGCTCTGAAAACTGCAGCAGAAATGCTCTTGATGGAGGAAAATAAAGAGAAGCAAATAGCTATCTTCACAGATGCAAAGTCAGCTGTCTCAATACTGAAGAGCAATAATAGCACAGAAATAGCTGACCTAAGAGCAGCACTCCATGGTCTATGCCAGAAATCCAAAAAAGTTGTAATACAGTGGATCCCATCACATTGCAGTATACCTGGAAATGAAGAGGCTGACAGACTGGCAAAAGAGGGCGGACGACTACCACAGCCTGACATAGACATAACCTATAACGAGGCAAAGAGGTTGATAAAAAGCACCTATAGAACCAAATGGGAATCAGAGCATCAAGGTCACCAGAAGGATGATGCATATTACAAACTCGACCGAAGAGAACAAGTAGCAATCTTCAGACTCCGCACAGGACATAACAGGCTGAAATACCACTTGTTCAATAAACTAAAGATAGGAGATACCGATGAATGCAATTGTGGAACTGGTAAAATGACAGCTAAACATTTGCTGCAGGAGTGCCCAATATATGCAGAACAGAGAAAGATATTTTGGCCCACACCTGCTTCATTTGAGGACAAGCTCTATGGAGATATCAACAAGCTCAAGTTGACTGCAGCTTACTTTAACTACATTCAGGTTGACATTTAAAGGTGCATGAAGAAGTATTTAGACTGCCGCACTTCATACCACAGGTATGTCGGTTACAAAAGCGCCCCAGGGGCATGAAATGGAATATTGCTTGGATAGCAAATCCATTACGTGGAAAGTCCGAACCAAAAGCTCACTGTGTGGGCTTCATAAAAGGTGGAAAAATTGTCCTAGTGGCACGAAATGGAATATTGCTTGGATCGCAAATCCATTGTGTGGAAAGTCCGAATCGAAAGCTCACTGTGTGGATGTCATCTGCAGACTGCATACTTCTGGTTTCCGGAAGAACAGCCTATGGTGAACGGAAGGCCCAATATACGGAAGTGAGGCTAAGCAGCCATGTGCAGGACGTGACGATTCCTTGGGTGAGCCCAGTACCAGAGCGCTGTGTGTCGGCTCTGCAAGTATGGAAGCCTCCTTGGATGGCGGGGAATGCCCATGGTCTGCCCCTGCCTTCCCTTGAGGGCTGACCAGGATGTCTTTGGCTGTTCTATATGGGCCAGCTGGGATGGGGGATAACACCACAACAGTGAGAGCCAAACGTCCTAAGAAACCCCCGGGAAGGTTAACCTGGTCAACAAATGCTCGTAGAAGTCGGATGTGTCAGCCTAACGGCGCAAGAACGCAGCTCTGCTGTAAACAGGCACAACGCAATCACGTCCGAAAAAAAACTCTGGATGAACGAAGAAGAAGAAGAAGATCACAAAGTAATTGACGGGGAACAAGTACATCGAGACAGCGGTTCAAAAAAAAAGGAGGGGGGGGGGAGCTACCCGGAGTCCCCGGTTGTCTCGAGCACAGTATCATGATCTGGGATGCTATCCAGAGAGCGAAGACGAAGGAGGAACTCCACGTGATATGGTTTGATCTGGCTAACACATATGGGTCAGTACCACACCAGTTGTTGTGGCATGCACTCAAGGCTTATCACGTGCCCAAGAACATAACGGAAATGCTAGTACAGTACTTCTCGGGCTTCTCTCTTCGGTTCTCGACCAAAACGTTCACGGCCAGATGGATTGATCTGGAAGTGGGTATTGCCATGGGATGTAAGATTTCGCCGATATTATTTGTCATGGCCATGCAGGTCTTACTAGATGCGGCATCCGGCTATGCACATGGTCTGAAGCTCAGCGAAGGGGTGGATACGCCACCGCTGAAGGCCATAATGGATGATACGACAATCCTGACACCGAAGGAGAGCGATGCTCGCAGCGCTCTCCTTAGGCTGGATGACCTGATTCGCTGGTGCATGATGAGCTTCAAGCCAAAGAAATCGAGAAGCCTGTCGATCATGAAGGGTAAGGCAGTGGAAAGGGGGTTCACTGTGTCCAGACAAGTAATTCCCACGGTGATGGAGGAACCTGTGAAGAGTCTTGGTCGTGTGTACGATTCAACCCTGACAGACAGGAACGCGGTGGCAGAGATACGAGCGATGCTGATGAACGGCCTTACTACCATTGATAAAACCAGTCTGATAGGCAAGTTCAAAATCTGGGTTCTCCAATTTATGCTTATTCCGAAACTCCTGTGGCCATTACTAATATATGATATTGGAGTGACCGCAGTGAGCGACATGGAAGGCAAGATAAGCAGGCATATGAGAAAATGGCTTGGAGTACCCACTTGTCTCATGACTCTCACACTGTATTGTATGCAGAACAAGCTCATCCTTCCATTCCTGTCCCTCATGGAAGAGTTTAAAGCCGGAAAAGCCAGACTCACGATGATGCTGCGCGAGTCTCCAGACATAATGGTCAGTGCTTCGATTCCCTTCTTGAAAACAGGAAGGAAGTGGAAAGTTGTCAGCACAGTCTCTCTCACACTCCAGCTGAAGGAGGTAATAGGCCACACCCAGCTTGGTAAGCAAGGGTTCGGATTCCAAGTGAATGATCCAATGTGGTCAAAGGCGCGGCCAAGGAATGCAGGGACCTGGTGATTAAGGAGATCTGCAAGGGGGAAGATGATGGAAGAGTCTGCAAGGCTGCCCAGCAGGCGTAGTGGGTGTCATGGGAGGCAGTAGTGCAGAGATCTATTACGTGGAATGAGATCTAGCGCATGGCACCACTGCGTCTAAGTTTTGTCATCCGATCCCTCTACGATGTCCTGCCATCAGGTGCCAACTTGGCCACGTGGGGGTTAACCACCGACCCGTTTTGTCCCCTCTGTACAAAAGCCGAAATAGTCCAGACAGCGGAGCACGTGCTGTATGGTTGCAAGATTGCCCTGACCTAGGGGCGTTTTACATGGCGGCATAACAAAGTCCTGACCGAGTTGGCCGCCATAGTGGACGTGGCATGAATGAAAGCTAACAAAGAGGGGAACGGACCGAGGCCGATGGAGATCTCCTTTTTCCGAGAGGGGTGCAAAAATGGAAAAGCTGACGGCTTGCTGCTTGCTACCGTCTTCGACGGTGCGAGGGACTGGCAATTGACCGTAGACCTAAAAGACCGTGGCAATTACCCGGAGGTGATCCGAAGGTTTGGCTTGCGACCTGACATTGTGCTTAGCTCCTCGTCAGCCAAGCAGCTAACGGTGATTGAGCTGACTGTCCCATACGAATCGAATATTGAGGAGCAGCACCTGTACAAGATAGAGAAGTACAATGGCATGGTCGCGAGTCTTAGGCGGGAGGGGTACACTATCAGGCTGTTCGCCGTCGGGGTAGGCATGCGAGGTCTTGTCTCCTACTCTGTGTTTGATGTGCTGAAACGAATGGGGTTCAAAGGACGAGCAAGGGCCCAAAAACAACTAACTGAGGCTGCCAAAAAGGCCTCGTGCTAGCTGTGGAACTGCCGCAACCTACATTGGAATGAGTCTCGGAACTAGTATGGTTAGAAGCGGTGACTGCAATACCAACAATTTCTCAATCAAAACCACGAACTTTACAACGTCTCGTGTCAGCTCTTTAGCCTTTCGTTCGAATGTAGTGGCTAGTCCCAGTGCAGTCAATCACGCAAATGTCGGCCGACGTCCAACCTCCACAATATAGTGATAATCGACCATAGGTCGCACCCAGTCCGAGTGCATTTAACAAGGCTGCCATAATAACCCAGACCTCACAGTGTCATGAGATATGCATACTACGTGGTCTAGTTAGTTGCACACAGACCAAGAGGTGGGTCCGAGTAGAAAGGAAGAATCCGGCTTCCTAATAGGGTGCGGCGCCATGAATGGGGCACGAGGAAGGCACACGATAACGGAGATAAGTGGAGGCAACAGAGGCCATGGCGGAGGATGGAGCTAGCATCCCATGACCACACGTGTCAAGGGGCAGGCGCAGACTGCACGGGCTCTCCCCATCGAGGGAGGGAGGGCTTGAGAGTGGACAAGGTAACAGCGAAAGGACAAGCTTAACATCAGGGGTAACAAATATGACCGAAATAACGTCTCCACGGCAGGGGACAGACGCCCGGAGTCATGACCCGGACGGGACCACCCCCAGGAAGTATTAAGAAATTTATGGTCCGAAATGCTTGGGGAAGGGGTTGTCTTCTGATGATCGGAAGCCCCCTGCCGTGTTTGCTTCGCGTCGGAGTTTCTACAACTATTTTTCAAATGAGATAATTTAATTAACATAATATAAATATTAATAAATACTATTATATTATTAATATTATTTGAAAACTTTTTTTTTAAATTACTTCTTCATTGCTCTTTTGGGGCATGCAGATTAGCTTGTCCGACTTCGGCATGCATTTGCGTTAAGTTTGATTCCCCTACAATCAGATTCCATCCAAGGTAACTCATTAGGATTTTCCTAACAATTTTACTAGGGCAGTGACTTTAGCCGGACTCTGTGGCGGAGGGTTTGCGAACGCAATTGTAATCCTGCTTACCCACGTTCGAAACACAGCAGCGCGCGATTTGGCAGCAGACCGCATCACGCTGGTTTTCAATGAATTCGTATGGGAGCCGGTCTTTCAGAAAGCAATGGCAAACTACTGAACTTAAACTTGCCAAGACATCAACAACAGCAGTAAAATGCTGGTGTTGACAGCGGTGTCCTGTAAAAGGATATTGAAAAAAAAAATTACAGTAGGATTTTAACGTTCTCAACTGCACACAGGACGTCCTGTTTTTTGCCCTTCTCTGAGAAGGCTAGGTATCAGATCTCACAACCCAAGAGATCAGGGAGACGTGGTATCATTAGATACCAATGGTTTGTGGAAACATTCCGAACCCTGTGCTGTGATTCGACCCAATAACCTTCTGTGCCTGAGGCGGACACTGTAAGCTCTCATCTATAATTTTGCCCTCTCCAGCCTTTTTAAAAAATATAATAAGTAAATAAAAAGTGCAGGACCGCATGGCTGAGTGGATAAGAACATGTGTTCTTAAACATCTGGTGTGCTGATGCCGAGATAAGTGGTTCGACCCCTACACCGGACAGCTGAACTAAGATGTTGACCTGTCGTCCTTGACTTGGGAATGTTAATTACAAGTACCTCTGAAGTTGGAATGGGTTCGCCTGATGGTGAGAGACACTGTTAATATGGAAAACTAACCCACACGCAAAATTCAGTCCATCACTACTATAAGTAGTGTGTATGGACTACACTTGAGTTCAAAGCGAGCGAGCTAAAAACAAAGTTTAGTTTGTGAATACAGCTTTTAATCAAATGAAACGTAACTCAGAATCAAATTGGCTGAACTGTAAACTTTCAGTAAACATATCAAGCAGCGACAGTTTGTGCATACACAAGAAAATACTCCAAGTAATAACAATGCAAAGCAACTGTCTTTCCTGTGCAATACAGCTAGCTTTAGGGGTAAAGAATGGGGTTTGCATTGTATTTATTTACTCAGGCAACCATATCCTGAGTTATAATTGCGATATGTAGTGACGATTGCTGTTTCATATAATTGGGTTAGTGAAAAATATTACAGAGAACATTTGTATTGTACAAATAAAGGATTAGAAGGATTGTAACAAAACTGGTCAAAATATTTTACAATGAATAATAGTAATTTTTAATGTGCTTATTTGTCAGCAAGCTGTTGCTTTTAATAGATATTAGATTAGCTAAAGCACACAAGTACATAAATAGATTAAAGTATGCACATACACATATACTTCTGATAGTTTTAGTAACTGTTGTAACTCACATTATTTTGAATTAAATAAAAGTTTTAGTCTTCCTGTTCTTAAGGTGCCCGTCTAGAGCAGATATTGTCAGTAATGAATGATCCTCTAGTCCTGGCTGCCATGACACATTGTCAGTAATAAATGAGCCTCTAGTCCTGGCTGCCATGGCACATTGTCAGTAGTGAATGATCCTCTAGTCCTGGCTGCCATGACACATTGTCAGTAATAAATGAGCCTCTAGTCCTGGCTGCCATGGCACATTGTCAGTAGTGAATGAGCCTCCAGTCCTGGCTGCAATGACACATTGTCAGTAGTGAATGATCCTCTAATCCTGGCTGCCATGACACATTGTCAGTAGTGAATGAGCCTCCAGTCCTGGCTGCCATGACACATTGTCAGTAATGAATGAGCCTCCACTCCTGGCTGCCATGACACATTGTCAGTAATGAATTAGCCTCTAGTCCTGGCTGCCATGACACATTGTCAGTAGTGAATGAGCCTCTAATCCTGGCTGCCATGGCACATTGTCAGTAGTGAATGAGCCTCTAATCCTGGCTGCCATGGCACATTGTCAGTAGTGAATGAGCCTCTAATCCTGGCTGCCATGACACATTGTCAGTAGTGAATGAGCCTCTAATCCTGGCTGCCATGGCACATTGTCAGTAGTGAATGAGCCTCTAATCCTGGCTGCCATGACACATTGTCAGTAGTGAATGAGCCTCTAATCCTGGCTGCCATGGCACATTGTCAGTAGTGAATGAGCCTCTAGTCCCAGCCACCATGACACATTGTCAGTAGTAACGACCCTCCAGTCCCAGCCACCATGACACATTGTCATTAGTGAATGATCCTCTAATCCTGGCTCCATGACACATTGCCAGTAGTGAATGAGTCTCTAATCCTGGCTGCCATGACACATTGTCAGTAGTAACGACCCTCCAGTCCTGGCTGCCATGACACATTGTCAGTAGTGAATGAGCCTCTAATCCTGGCTGCCATGACACATTGTCAGTAGTGAATGAGCCTCCAGTCCTGGCTGCCATGACACATTGTCAGTAGTGAATGAGCCTCTAATCCTGGCTGCCATGACACATTGTCAGTAGTGAATGATCCTCTAATCCTGGCGCCATGACACATTGTCAGTAGTGAATGATCCTCTAATCCTGGCTCCATGACACATTGCCAGTAGTGAATGAGTCTCTAATCCTGGCTGCCATGACACATTGTCAGTAGTAACGACCCTCCAGTCCTGGCTGCCATGACACATTGTCAGTAGTGAATGAGCCTCTAATCCTGGCTGCCATGACACATTGTCAGTAGTGAATGAGCCTCCAGTCCTGGCTGCCATGACACATTGTCAGTAGTGAATGAGCCTCTAATCCTGGCTGCCATGACACATTGTCAGTAGTGAATGAGCCTCCAGTCCTGGCTGCCATGACACATTGTCAGTAATGAATGAGCCTCCACTCCTGGCTGCCATGACACATTGTCAGTAGTTAATGAGCCTCTAGTCCTGGCTGCCATGACACATTGTCAGTAGTGAATGAGCCTCTAATCCTGGCTGCCATGACACATTGTCAGTAGTGAATGATCCTCTAATCCTGGCTGCCATGACACATTGTCAGTAGTGAATGAGCCTCCAGTCCTGGCTGCCATGACACATTGTCAGTAGTGAATGATCCTCTAATCCTGGCTGCCATGACACATTGTCAGTAGTGAATGATCCTCTAATCCTAGCTGCCATGACACATTGTCAGTAGTGAATGATCCTCTAATCCTGGCTGCCATGACACATTGTCAGTAGTGAATGATCCTCTAATCCTAGCTGCCATGACACATTGTCAGTAGTGAATGATCCTCTAATCCTGGCTGCCATGACACATTGTCAGTAGTGAATGACCCTCTAATCCTAGCTGCCATGACACATTGTCAGTAGTGAATGATCCTCTAATCCTGGCTGCCATGACACATTGTCAGTAATGAATGATCCTCTAATCCTAGCTGCCATGACACATTGTAAGTAGTGAATGATCCTCTAATCCTGGCTGCCATGACACATTGTCAGTAGTGAATGAGCCTCCAGTCCTGGCTGCCATGACACATTGTCAGTAATGAATGAGCCTCCACTCCTGGCTGCCATGACACATTGTCAGTAATGAATTAGCCTCTAGTCCTAGCTGCCATGACACATTGTCAGTAGTGAATGAGCCTCTAATCCTGGCTGCCATGGCACATTGTCAGTAGTGAATGAGCCTCTAATCCTGGCTGCCATGGCACATTGTCAGTAGTGAATGAGCCTCTAATCCTGGCTGCCATGGCACATTGTCAGTAGTGAATGAGCCTCTAATCCTGGCTGCCATGGCACATTGTCAGTAGTGAATGAGCCTCTAATCCTGGCTGCCATGACACATTGTCAGTAGTGAATGAGCCTCTAATCCTGGCTGCCATGACACATTGTCAGTAGTGAATGAGCCTCTAATCCTGGCTGCCATGGCACATTGTCAGTAGTGAATGAGCCTCCAGTCCTGGCTGCAATGACACATTGTCAGTAGTGAATGAGCCTCTAGTCCCAGCCACCATGACACATTGTCAGTAGTGAATGAGCCTCTAATCCTGGCTGCCATGACACATTGTCAGTAGTGAATGATCCTCTAATCCTGGCTCCATGACACATTGCCAGTAGTGAATGAGTCTCTAATCCTGGCTGCCATGACACATTGTCAGTAGTAACGACCCTCCAGTCCTGGCTGCCATGACACATTGTCAGTAGTGAATGAGCCTCTAATCCTGGCTGCCATGACACATTGTCAGTAGTGAATGAGCCTCCAGTCCTGGCTGCCATGACACATTGTCAGTAATGAATGAGCCTCCACTCCTGGCTGCCATGACACATTGTCAGTAATGAATGAGCCTCTAGTCCTAGCTGCCATGACACATTGTCAGTAGTGAATGAGCCTCTAATCCTGGCTGCCATGACACATTGTCAGTAGTGAATGATCCTCTAATCCTGGCTGCCATGACACATTGTCAGTAGTGAATGAGCCTCCAGTCCTGGCTGCCATGACACATTGTCAGTAATGAATGAGCCTCCACTCCTGGCTGCCATGACACATTGTCAGTAGTTAATGAGCCTCTAGTCCTGGCTGCCATGACACATTGTCAGTAGTGAATGAGCCTCTAATCCTGGCTGCCATGACACATTGTCAGTAGTGAATGATCCTCTAATCCTGGCTGCCATGACACATTGTCAGTAGTGAATGAGCCTCCAGTCCTGGCTGCCATGACACATTGTCAGTAGTGAATGATCCTCTAATCCTGGCTGCCATGACACATTGTCAGTAGTGAATGATCCTCTAATCCTAGCTGCCATGACACATTGTCAGTAGTGAATGATCCTCTAATCCTGGCTGCCATGACACATTGTCAGTAGTGAATGATCCTCTAATCCTAGCTGCCATGACACATTGTCAGTAGTGAATGATCCTCTAATCCTGGCTGCCATGACACATTGTCAGTAGTGAATGATCCTCTAATCCTAGCTGCCATGACACATTGTCAGTAGTGAATGATCCTCTAATCCTGGCTGCCATGACACATTGTCAGTAATGAATGATCCTCTAATCCTAGCTGCCATGACACATTGTAAGTAGTGAATGATCCTCTAATCCTGGCTGCCATGACACATTGTCAGTAGTGAATGAGTCTCTAATCCTGGCTGCCATGACACATTGTCAGTAGTGAATGAGCCTCTAATCCGGGCTGCCATGATACATTATCAGTAGTGAACGAGCCTCCAGTCCTGGCTGCCATGACACATTGTCAGTAGTGAATGAGCCTCTAATCCTGGCTGCCATGATACATTGTCAGTAGTGAACGAGCCTCCAGTCCTGGCTGCCATGACACATTGTCAGTAATGAATGATCCTCTAATCCTGGCTCCATGACACATTGTCAGTAGTGAATGAGTCTCTAATCCTGGCTGCCATGACACATTGTCAGTAGTGAACGACCCTCCAGTCCTGGCTGCCATGACACATTGTCAGTAGTGAATGAGCCTCTAATCCTGGCTGCCATGACACATTGTCAGTAGTGAATGAGCCTCCAGTCCTGGCTGCCATGACACATTGTCAGTAATGAATGAGCCTCCACTCCTGGCTGCCATGACACATTGTCAGTAATGAATGAGCCTCTAGTCCTAGCTGCCATGACACATTGTCAGTAGTGAATGAGCCTCTAATCCTGGCTGCCATGACACATTGTCAGTAGTGAATGATCCTCTAATCCTGGCTGCCATGACACATTGTCAGTAGTGAATGAGCCTCCAGTCCTGGCTGCCATGACACATTGTCAGTAATGAATGAGCCTCCACTCCTGGCTGCCATGACACATTGTCAGTAGTTAATGAGCCTCTAGTCCTGGCTGCCATGACACATTGTCAGTAGTGAATGAGCCTCTAATCCTGGCTGCCATGACACATTGTCAGTAGTGAATGATCCTCTAATCCTGGCTGCCATGACACATTGTCAGTAGTGAATGAGCCTCCAGTCCTGGCTGCCATGACACATTGTCAGTAGTGAATGATCCTCTAATCCTGGCTGCCATGACACATTGTCAGTAGTGAATGATCCTCTAATCCTAGCTGCCATGACACATTGTCAGTAGTGAATGATCCTCTAATCCTGGCTGCCATGACACATTGTCAGTAGTGAATGATCCTCTAATCCTAGCTGCCATGACACATTGTCAGTAGTGAATGATCCTCTAATCCTGGCTGCCATGACACATTGTCAGTAGTGAATGATCCTCTAATCCTAGCTGCCATGACACATTGTCAGTAGTGAATGATCCTCTAATCCTGGCTGCCATGACACATTGTCAGTAATGAATGATCCTCTAATCCTAGCTGCCATGACACATTGTAAGTAGTGAATGATCCTCTAATCCTGGCTGCCATGACACATTGTCAGTAGTGAATGAGTCTCTAATCCTGGCTGCCATGACACATTGTCAGTAGTGAATGAGCCTCTAATCCGGGCTGCCATGATACATTATCAGTAGTGAACGAGCCTCCAGTCCTGGCTGCCATGACACATTGTCAGTAGTGAATGAGCCTCTAATCCTGGCTGCCATGATACATTGTCAGTAGTGAACGAGCCTCCAGTCCTGGCTGCCATGACACATTGTCAGTAATGAATGATCCTCTAATCCTGGCTCCATGACACATTGTCAGTAGTGAATGAGTCTCTAATCCTGGCTGCCATGACACATTGTCAGTAGTGAACGAGCCTCCAGTCCTGGCTGCCATGACACATTGTCAGTAGTGAATGATCCTCTAATCCTGGCTCCATGACACATTGTCAGTAGTGAATGAGTCTCTAATCCTGGCTGCCATGACACATTGTCAGTAGTGAATGAGTCTCTAATCCTGGCTGCCATGACACATTGTCAGTAGTGAATGAGCCTCCAGTCCTGGCTGCCATGACACATTGTCAGTAGTGAATGATCCTCTAATCCTGGCTGCCATGACACATTGTCAGTAGTGAATGATCCTCTAATCCTAGCTGCCATGACACATTGTCAGTAGTGAATGATCCTCTAATCCTGGCTGCCATGACACATTGTCAGTAGTGAATGATCCTCTAATCCTAGCTGCCATGACACATTGTCAGTAGTGAATGATCCTCTAATCCTGGCTGCCATGACACATTGTCAGTAGTGAATGATCCTCTAATCCTAGCTGCCATGACACATTGTCAGTAGTGAATGATCCTCTAATCCTGGCTGCCATGACACATTGTCAGTAATGAATGATCCTCTAATCCTAGCTGCCATGACACATTGTAAGTAGTGAATGATCCTCTAATCCTGGCTGCCATGACACATTGTCAGTAGTGAATGAGTCTCTAATCCTGGCTGCCATGACACATTGTCAGTAGTGAATGAGCCTCTAATCCGGGCTGCCATGATACATTATCAGTAGTGAACGAGCCTCCAGTCCTGGCTGCCATGACACATTGTCAGTAGTGAATGAGCCTCTAATCCTGGCTGCCATGATACATTGTCAGTAGTGAACGAGCCTCCAGTCCTGGCTGCCATGACACATTGTCAGTAATGAATGATCCTCTAATCCTGGCTCCATGACACATTGTCAGTAGTGAATGAGTCTCTAATCCTGGCTGCCATGACACATTGTCAGTAGTGAACGAGCCTCCAGTCCTGGCTGCCATGACACATTGTCAGTAGTGAATGATCCTCTAATCCTGGCTCCATGACACATTGTCAGTAGTGAATGAGTCTCTAATCCTGGCTGCCATGACACATTGTCAGTAGTGAATGAGCCTCCAGTCCTGGCTGCCATGACACATTGTCATTAAATTGGTGTTGGGAGGTCAGCACAGCTGAATGGAGAAGATCGTTCAATCTTAAACTTCCGGTGTGCTGATGCCAAGGTACTAGGTTAAATTCCTGCACCGGTCAGTCGGACTAAAATGTTGACTTCTCGTCGTTGACTTGGGGACGTAAATTGCAAGTACCTCAGAAGTTGGAGTGGGCTCACCTGAAGGCAGGGACACTGGTAATAGGGAAAGCTAATCCACATGCAAAAATCAGTCCAGTGCACTAGAAGTAGCTGAACTTGTATGGACTACGCTTGAGTTAAAGAGAGTGAACGAAAAAAAATTGTTGTTGTTAAATGATTATTTATTACTCTTCTGTTGACGTTTCCGTATACATCCTTCTCTATCTTCCTTTGCTTCTACTGCCTAGTCTTTTCCCCAAATAAGGCTAATACATTTATTCCATCTCATATATTTATAAGCCTCATGAATTTTATTTGTTAGTTGCATGTGATTTTGATGAATGATCTAGGAATACTTGTAGATGTTTAACATAGGTGTACATATAATGGTAACATGATACCACCTTGTATTTCTCATCATCTGTTTTCAGATTTTAACTGTTTAATTGCATGATGCTAGGCATCTAGAAACTGAGCACTGAAACTGAGCAAGTATCATGGCTGATATAAGAGAAGGTGTATCTCAGGCTAGCGTAAGGAGTCATTCTGATCAATCACTGGTCTTGGATAGGGCGATTTCTCAGATGTCATTGCGTCAACAAGAACAGCTTAGCCAGAGAGAAGCATCTTTTCAGAACTCAGCACATCTCATTTTAAGCGCCTCATCATGTGCAGACACAGAACTACCTACATTTAAAGCAAACACTCAGGCCAGAGAACCTCATTCTCTTCAGGCACAATTGAAAGAACGTCTTTATGATAAACCGGAGAACTCTGGAGTAATGCAGTATGTTCGCCTGCAGGCACTAAACAGGACACAGGTATTAGGGGTAAAATATTTCCTCATTTAAGTTGTGGCAATGTTTACCATATAATTCATTGTGTGAAGTATTCACCAACTTCTGCATTTTCAATGAGTGTCTGAGAGCATATCCAATCCAATCCAAATTTTGGTATGAATACCCCCTTTCAGCCTTCGAGTTTTCGACTTGGCTATAATTGGGGTATTTATAGTGTAGCTTGTAGTTTGTCTTTCGTACATTGGGCTGCTTGTTGTCAGCTTCCCAGCTTCTGATGGGTTGATTGTGTTCATCCCTTTCTTGTTAGGTTTTTCATGTCTGGCCAGAGTCGCGCACTTGTTGAGGCCTGGGGTTGTTGTGTACCCACCCCTTCTTATGGTGCTGTTTCCTTCAGGGAGCTTTACCTCTCATTCTCTATGCTCCAGTAATTGTGATCGTTTGGGCGTCTTCTTGGTTGTCCTTGATTTTGTGTGTTGTGGGCGGTTTGCCAGTTCGATCTTGGTGGCGAGCAATATTGTTCTTCCTCTGTTGCTTTTCCTTCTGTCTGTGCTCTTGTATCTTCTGGTTCGGGTGTGGCTTTCTTGGTCTTAAGCAGTTCTAATATCTCTTGTAGAGTTTCTTCTGTCTTTTCTTTCACTTCTTTGAAAATTAAAAAAGTGTAGCCTAACAGCGCTACCCGGGCAAAATTTCGAGTTAAAAATCTACCCAAAGTATTTCAGGATCCTCGCCGGTGCTACGGAGTTCGTGCACTGAGCTAAGTTTCTCCAGACTCAAGTTTGAGTTAGGAGGAAAACGGAGCACTTATGGGTTGCACCCGTGTGCCATGATGTTGATCCATCGACTAAACTAAACTAAACTAAACTTTTCTTTCACTTCTTGTATTTTGAGAGCATATCCTTTCTTCTTTTGCTTTTTATCCCTCAATAAAGCATAGACCCTCAATCAATTTACACCAAGTCCTTCTATTTTTTTAATCTCCTACAGCTGCCTCCATGCCCTCCCCATGTTATTCTCACTATCTCTAAAATTCTCTTCTCCGTGTGTTTTAGGTCTCCCCTGATTTCTTTTGCCCTGTGAGTTCCAGAAATAGGACTTAATATGTTTAAAAGGTTAACAGGTTTTCACAGTGCATGTCCTCTCCTGCACCAGATTCTTTTCTTCACTTCTTGGTTCGTTGACATTTGTTTAGTTCTCTCCTTAAACTCCACATTAGTGATTCTATCATACCATCTCTCGCTCTCTCATTCTGTATAGGTGCCAGTTAATAAATGTTTGTAGTTTATTGTTAATTGTTTTATCATTCTTCATGTTTCTGATCTATACAGCAGAGACGATTTGAATTAAATCTTCAACGTTTGGTATTAGATTTAATTCCAGTTTACTTCCACAAAAATGTTATTGTTATGAAGCTTCTCTTGCTTCTTGTATTCTTATTTTAATATCCCTATCTGTTTCCCCACCTTTGTCTATGTTGCTACCTAAATATGTATATAATATAACTCCACCTCTTGAAGCGGGGTTTCACCAAGAGAGATCTGGATTATTTATCTCATTATCTTTGTGTTTCCTGTATGAATGTTTAGGTCTGATTGTTGTGACCTCCCATCAAGTGTCTCTATCTTACATCTGATTTTGTGTGTGGGACAGGAGGGCAGTATCATCAGAGAAGTCTGGATCATCAAGCTGCTCTGTCAGATTCCATTGAATTCTGTTTTTGGTAGTAGTTATTGTTGTCTTCATTATTCAGTCTATAGTCAGCAATAATAATAAAGATGACAAAAGGCATCCCTGTCACACCCCTATTATTATTTCAAATGTATGTTAGTTTTCTTTTATGAAAGACTATGCATTTTACGTATTACATTTTTCCCTTATTAGGTTAATGATTTTCTGTGGGATCCCATATTGCCTCATCAGTTTCCACAGAGATTCCCTATCGGTGCTGTCAAAACCTTCTCATAGTCCACAAATTCAATATAAAGTGATGAGTTCTGTTCAATGCTTGACTTTATTATTATGTGCAGTTTATTCTGATTCCTTGAATTTGCTTTTTCTTCTCTTTTTTTAAGGGCGTTATCCATTCTTTCTGATTTTGTTCCCTTTGTTTTGAAGGATTTGCTACAAATGCTTTTTAACCAGCTGCTAGCAGTCTTCTGTAAACATCTTGCCTACTAACCGTTGCAAGACCTGGTGCTTTTTAGAGACTGTGACTATAAATTGTCCCTCATTTTCTTGATTTCTGAGATATCCTACATTGTACTTATTTCCACGTTTATGATGTATTGCCTGAGTTTTAAATTAATGTTACTTATCAGCAGAGGTAAAACTGCTTTCAGCGACGACGTGGCGCGTTTATTCTTCGGGAGACGCTGTTTTAGTGTTTTCCTTTTTGATTATGTGATGTTATTTTGTATTCGTTTTTTGGAAGTGTTCAAAAGAAGCCATGGAAGGCAGGTGGTGGATGAAATTATGAGGGCAGCCGACAGATTGTTGTTGGTTATAGTCTCAAGTTTTGCGACGGTAGGCAGAAGATCTCTTTCACGAGACAATGGCTGGCGTCTCTGACCAGTATGGTCACTGCCATAGAAGGAAAGCAATGGCAAATTACCTTCTTTAAAAGTGCCTAGTTCATTATGATTCGCTTACAGACAGATCATCGCAAGACAAAGACAGAGACGCTAAAATTAGCAACATGGAATGATTACATTAAACGGACATTAAACGACGATGAAAAATTAGATAACATCAAAAACGAAATGGAAAGAGAGAAAATTAATATTTTAGGGATGTGCAAAACGAGATGGACAGGAGCTGGCATCAAGATAGATGAAGATTTTAAGATGATTTATTCTGGAGGAGAAGATCGACAAAGCGGGGTAGCAATTATTTTGGACCGGCAAACATCACAATCTGTTCAAGGATATTGGGCCGTGTCAGACAGAGTTCTACTAGTTAAATTAAGCGGCAGACCTTTTAGCATAAATGTTATTCAAGTATATGCCCCAACAGGAGAATCCAGTGAAGATAGTGTAGAGGAATTTTATAATGACATAGAGTCTGCCTTAAAGAAATGTAAAAATTCAGAAATAAACATCATAATAGGGGACTTCAATGCAAAAGTAGGAAATCAAGGTGATAGATACACAGTAGGAAACTATAGTTTAGGAGAGAGAAATGAAAGAGGATACAGACTTGTAGAGTGGGCAAAAGAGCAGGAAATGATTTTAGGAAACACCTGGTTTAAGCAACACCCTAGAAGATTATGGACATGGAGGAGTCCTGATAGCAGGATTAGAAACAGATTGATTACATTCTGATTAGCAGAAGATTTAGAAATGCGCTAACAATAGCAAAAACAGTTCCCAGTGCTGATTGTTATGGTGACCACAGATTACTTACAGGAACATTGAGGATAAAGTTGAAGAAAATCAAGTATATAACAGGAAACACTAAATATGATTTGTGTACATTGAGTAATGACAAGGAAATACAAAACAAATTCAACATAGAAGTACAGAACAGATTTGATATATTGTCTGATCTAGAGATATTATTCCAGAATGGGGATGATCAATGAGAAATGTTGAAGAATTCATTCAGTTTGGCTGCAGAAACAACTATTCCAAAATTAAAGAAGGTGGGTCGTAAGAAATGGATGACTGAAGACATTTTACAACTAATGGAAACTAGAAGACTCAACAAAAATAATTCTGCCAAATATGAAGAAATTCACAGACAAGTCAGAATATTATGTAAGGAGGCAAAAGAAGCATTCCCCCCCCCCCCCCCCCCCCGCGTTTCCATCCTGTTTCAGGATATTGCGGTCAACACCAGCATCTTTCAGCTGTATGTTGATTCCTAGGCTAGATTACGCTCATCAGCACGCCACGACTTTCTGAGCGACCGGCTCCATACTCTCATAAGTCACTTTTGCGATTCGAACCACTGCTAATTCTCGTCGCGTCACGTGACGAGAGTATTCGGGGTTAGCGGAGAAAGCTGCTAACCCCTCGGCCATGCATGGCTTGAGAAAAATTGCTTAGAAATTGAAAAACAACACAACAGTCAAAGTACCAAATTAGTGCACAAAAGAATGTTTAGTTTAGTTTAGTCGATGGATCAACATCACGGCACACGGGTGCAACCCATAAGTGCTCCGTTCACCTCCTAACTCAAACCTGAGTCTGGAGAAACTCAGCTCAGTGCCTGAACTCTGTAGCACCGACGAGAATCCTGAAATACTTTGGGTAGATTTTTAACTCAAAATTTTGTCTGGGCAGCGCCGTTAGGCTACTCTTTTTCGATTTCCAACTGCCAAGGGATTTTTTACGTGCGCAATAATACACATGGGTGTCTGATCTCATACCCAGAGACCAGGGGAAATTTATTACTAGAAGTCCATGAGAAAAAATCCCGGCATCACCGGGGCTTGAACCCGGGACCTCCAGTACTCGAGGCGGACACCATACCTCGAGACCACGCAGCCCCCTTTGATTCAAAAGAATTCAGGAACTTACTAATAAAAGAACAAGTACATCATCAGGCTGTCTAAAACCTAAAGATGGCAAAATCATAATAGAAAAAGATCAGATTCTACATGTATGGTCAGACTATGTGAAAAACCTTTATGATGATAACGGAGATGAACAGTATGATATTCAATTTAACAATGAAGGACTACCAACTTTGATGATGGAGGTTTGAAATGTTCTTAAACATATGAAAGCTGGCAAGGCCCTCGGTTCAGATAACATCACAACAGAAATGATTAAAGCTTTAGAAGAATATGGGATAGATCAAGTCACCAGACTGCTGAACTCATTATATGATACCAGACATATACCTTCTGAATTATGTAATTCTGAATTTATTGCAATCCCAAAGAAATCAGGTGCCTTGGAATGTGATCAATATAGTTATCAATTAGTATCATCACAAGTCACATCACAAAGATTTTGCTACGAATTATCATGCAAAGAGTGAGGAAGAAAATACAACCTGAAATAGGGGAAGAACAATGTGGGTTTGTAGAAGGAAAGGGTACAGTAAATGCTGTGTATATGCTGCGAACAGTTATTGAACGTTCTTGCCAACGAGCGCTTGCCGACATAAACTAAGGGTATTGGGATGCTGCTCCGTTGACAATCATTGTTTTACGTACGCTGACACACAGTGAACACAACTCATTGCCTCAGAGTTATAACATGGCATCATGTATTGCTTATCTGCGACCCAACCACTGTTCGATTCAATGTTCCGTTTACACACAATATTTTCTACACACTTATTGTAGTACGGCCTGCTATCCAGGCTAATTGTTCACATACAATTGTACACACACAACTCTTTAACCCTACTTACACCAGTCCTGTCAGACATGATTGCAGCGCTTACATTTACAGGCCAGCAACTTCTGCACACGACACAACTGGACCTCGTGCTGTAGAATGAATATGTCCGATCGCCTGGTTGCGGTACTGCATTTCTCAGCCATGGGTACTGTCAACGTCTGACACGTACACAGGTATTCTTAGATTCTTCACATGCACTCAAGAAAATATCAATCTTGCATGTGGTATTAAATATTTATTCAGGAGAACCTGATTATCGTACAGATGCGCACACAGGGCGGTTAAGTTATTACATCATCATTATATACAAACAATTATAGCACTCAGGAAACAATACAAAACCCTGCACTCAAATACTCGCTATCTTCAACATGGCAATGCCAGCTAGCACTCTCGCAAAATCCATACACTTGCTCCTGAAACACATGCGTCCTTCCCCTAAATCATCGAGTCCCAGTCTGCCATCTCCTCACGCTGGCCGGTTGGTCACGAGGTACTGGACCCCATGTATTTCAGGACAACCAGGCTGTCTCAACAGTAACGTCGTACTGCTGTCCGCCCGTGTTGTGTCGGGTCCTTCAGTGCAAGGCTGTCTGGTCAAACCAGGACGGAGTCCCATTGACTTGTGTCCCCTTATATAACTGGGTCATGTCTTGTCCACATCCTGTCTATGACATCTCTATGTCCCTGCCTATGTCCTATCTCTGATATCCCTATTGTCCTGTAGATGTCCTGTCTATGACATCTCTGAGCCCTTACCTATGTCCTGTCTATCATATCTCTATGGTCCTGTAGATGTCTTGTCAGTGACATCACTGCATCCCTGCCTATGTCCTGTCTCTATTATGTTGCTTTTCCTCTATATGTCCTGTCTCTATTCCCCAACACGCTGACAGGTACGTGCTTAAGATATCTAGCATACAATCAGTTGCTTGCCGTCGATGTCTCTTGATGTTTCATTACGACAGTGGAGACTAAGTTCTTGGCTCCCTGCCTGGTCATTCAATGTGTCCCGAATGGTCTCCAGCTCTCTGACTGCCGTCTTTGTTTTCCTCCCTTTTTCCACCTTTCCGATCACGTGGTCTAAACCTCACAATTTCATTGGCCCTTATGAATAACCGCTTCCCGGTGTATTTCTTTCCTCTGACCACCCATGACAATTCATCCTACCATTGTTCTACACACCAGACTCATGACATGTGCCCCCTGCAATTTTAAAAAATGTTCTAACATTTTTGGGTTCTACCTCATCTCTACACCTGACATGAGTCCTTAGAGACCTTAGTTGCACATGCCTGTTGCCTGGTCGCACATATCTGTCTACTCCCTCATGCCTTAGAGCTTGCTTCTCAGTTCCCTTTAACTTCTCTCTGTGTTACGTTGACATTCTGCTATACCTTCTCATAAATTATAATGTCGGACACGAATATCCATCTATTCCCAAATAGACCTCATGTGGCCTCAACCCCCTTTGTATTCGGCAGGTTGAGGACCAACCTAATATGAGTCCCAATGCCCCACCCCGGACATTCCCATATGGTTCCTCATTTATACCTCGGTATAAGCAACTGACACCCTTCTCCAGCCCTTACGCCCTGGGTGCAGGAGCGTGTGTATTGCAGACATATCACTTCCACACCTATTCTGTTTCAGCTCTTATCTTGCCCCCGAGTAACCTATGCTACGACTGTGGATCTCTTTGGTGCGGGTACATATGACTCTTGCATTTGTCTTGTCCCCATGTGTGTGGGGTCGGCTGCCATTAGTTACCTTTTCTCTATGATGCCCACTTGTGCCCTATGGCTAGATATTCCCTTCATTTGCATTCTCTATTTGTCCATGGTATTCTTCCTACTGACTTTCCCTTGAAGTGTTCCTAACCATGTCCCTTATGTACATCTACTCCCATGCCAAGGTACTTCATGTTAAAATATTATATGTACAAAGTACTACCACCTGGTACTACTATTAGTGGCACTACTAATAATACTACTACACTATCCTTGTGTTCTTTCTTTCATCTTCCCTTGGATTCTGTTCTCTCTCTCTTCATCCTCCCTCTTCATCCTTTCATTGTTTGTCTCTCTTATTTCTTTTTTTTTCAACTACTGTTAAATTTTTTATTATGTACTCTGCCTCACAACACGCATACTGGAAACTCAAATGTTACATCTTTGCCCGTAAGCTTCTTGTATACAGGTGTGAAAGCATCCAGCTTGTGTTCAACATTGTTCTGCTGACTCTCATTCGCACAAATTTCTCCTCTCAGTCTTCCCGTACCCTTTCTCTCGCTTCACTATCACTCATCCTCTTCTTATGTTATGTAAATGTTCCCACAGTCGCATACGTTACTTCTACCAATTGTACCTGTCTGTCTCTCCAATCTACCATACTGTCATAAAATCTGAATAGTATATAAAATTGGACTCACATGTAATATTGCAAGCACTATGCTAACTTTCACTTGCATATCATTATCAGCTCTGTAAAATCAATATGCATCACTGGTAGTAGTGTCTCAGTTAACTTCCTATTCCTTTCTTTTAGCCTATGGGTGTCATCTTTAATATATCGTGGTTTTAGACCTGTCAACCATTCTGCTTACGCAGATGTCGATTCTTCTTTCCTCCCTTTGCGATCATTTATCAGTTTCTGCCAACATCTCCTTTTACACGTTCTGTGTTACAATCAGGTAATAGTACAATCATTAATGTTACAATTATTGTTACAATCACATGAATATTGTTTATGAATATACATGGCATGATGATTATGTTCGTACGAATGCACTGATGTTTATGGATGTACTTATAAGACAATACAATGATGTTCCTATTTACATCTATATGTGTTATGAGTTTTGTTTATTGAATGATTGTGAATGGTATTAACTATTACTCTCTTAGTTGGTTCTGGTTGGTACCTGTCTTCTCTGACTGTATCTTCTACCATTCAGATTCGCAATCTTCACTTTAGCCTGCTTAGCCCCTTCATTCAACTAGTGAGGTAACATCTTTGAGGTATATTCGACACTATCTCTTCTGCTCAGTCATTTCCATCCCCTATCCGTCTGAAATTAGTAACAACCTAGGGTGTATATATATCCATACATACCTATACATATCTGCACATTTACAACTGCATATTATGTTACAACAATCATATATCAAATTTCCTACATTGACATGTTGTTATCTTGGTTAGTACTACAGAGTGATAACTACTTGACCAGTCACATTGTATGAATGCATGGTTTCTTAGATGATACTATGACATAGATTTCCAGCTGATGGTATTAGAGTATGCCATAGTGTACCCTCAGGATTCTGTCCCATTTTCTGACCATCTTATTTTGTCATCCAGCAAGTGTGACATTTCTTAGCCCATGTCACTGACGATCCCCCAAGTTGCCAACGAGCGCTTGCCGACATAAACTAGGGGTATTGGGATGCTGCTCCGTTGACAATCATTGTTTTACGTACGCTGACACACAGTGAACACAACTCATTGCCTCAGAGTTATAACATGGCATCATGTATTGCTTATCTGCGACCCAACCACTGTTCGATTCAATGTTCCGTTTACACACAATATTTTCTACACACTTATTGTAGTACGGCCTGCTATCCAGGCTAACTGTTCATATACAATACACACGACTCTTTAACCCTACTTACACCAGTCCTGTCAGATATGATCGCAGGCGCTTACATTTACAGGCCAGCAACTTCTGCGCAGGACACAACTGGACCTCGTGCTGTAGAATGAATATGTCCGACCGCCTGGATGCGGTACTGCATTTCTCAGCCATGGGTACACGCTTAAGATATCTAGCATACAATCAGTTGCTTGCTGTTGATGTCTCTCGACGTTTCATTACGGCAGTGGAGACTAAGTTCTCGGCTCCCTGCCTGGTCATTAAATGTGTCCCGAATGGTCTCCAGCTCTCTGACTGCCGTCTTTGTTTTCCTCCCTTTCTCCACCTTTCCAATCACGTGGCCTAAACCTCACAATTTCATTGGCCCTTATGAATAACCGCTTCCCGGTGTATTTCTTTCCTCTGACCATCCATGACAATTCATCCTACCATTGTTCTACACACCAGACTCATGGCAAGTAAACATAGAAGCAGACATAGAAGTAAACAAAGATGTACATCTTTGCTTTATTGACCATACAAAGGCTTTCGATAGAGTAAGACATGTCAACATGGTAGATATGCTTGCAGATCTACAGATTGATGGGAAGGACATTAGACTTATAAAAAAACATATATTGGAAACAAGAAGCTGCCATAAGGATTTATAATGAAGTGGGACAATATCAGCCTATTAAGAGAGGTGTTAAGCAGGAATGTGTAATGTCTCCAGATATTTTTTCCCTATACAGTGAAAATATTTTCAGAAATGTAGAGGATATAAATGGAATCAGCATTGGAGGACGAAACATCAATAACATCAGATATGCAGATTGACACAAAGTGAATGTTGACTGAGTGACAGATAGAGTGGCTATGGTTGTGTCTAGGGGAATGTCAGTGTATATGGGATGTTGAATAACCGATCAACCACGATGTATCATAACCAAACACCAGTCAGTGAACAAGCGTTAATTGGCGCACATAATATTCCTTTAATTCTGAATTAACACGGACACACGTAACATAGAAATCCAGGAACAATAATTCTCTCAGAATATATCTCCATCCCAATGGAACACTTCGAATAACACTGCCTCTCAAGGCCTACTAAATCTCATCCCACACGACAGGCATACTAGCCTCTCTCTAGGCCCGACTCAAAGTAACCCACTCTGGGTCTCGAATTCCACTCACTATCCCTGGAAACCCACAGTGCAGAGTTCTCGTCCTAACTCCGTCACAATTCTTCACTTTCTCAGACCACGACCTCCTCCTAGTCGGTCTAAACTCAACTCCCCTAGTCCATGTTTGTCCCTGTCTTTTTAAACCCTTCTATGACCCCTCACAATGCTCCACACAAACACTACCTCACTGCTCCAACAGTCTGCCTCACAATTATCCTAGCCAGCTGACCTCTTCTCAGCTCCCCCTTCAATCACTGTCTTCTCATTTCCCCCTCTGGGGGACTTACTACCCGCCCTATTTTATCTCGTGAACTTGTTTATGTGTACCCTTGCTATCCAGGACACTGATCTTAATGTCAATGACCCCAGGCATGTGTCACAGATGATACAGTATTGATTGCAGACAATGAGCAGGATCTGCAACAATTAGTAGATGCGGTTGTTGCACACAGTGAACAACTGGGATTAGAATTAAATTGTAAAAAGACACAAATTATGGTCGTCACTAGTGAGAACAAAATACCACAATGTAATATACAAGTAAATGGGAATATTCTTCAACAAGTGAATCGGTACAATTATCTCGGAACATTCATAACATTTGATGGGAGATGCCTTGAAGAGATTAGAATAAGAACCCGGGAAGGTTAACCCGGTCAACAAATGCCCGCAGAAGTCGGATGTGTTGGCCTAACGGCGCAAGAACGCAGCTCTGCTGTAAACAGGCACAACACAATCACATCCGGAAAAAAAACTCCGGATGATCGCAGAAGAAGAAGAAGAAGAATAAGAATCACCATGGCGAAAGTAGCCTTTAGCGAGATGAAAAACATACTGACCAATAAAAAGATGTCAATTGAAACGAGAAAAAGAGTGTTGAGGTGCTACATAGAGCCTGTTCTTTTGTATGGATGTGAAACTTGGACAATGAGCAGTCAAGCTGAAAAACATCTGATGGTTGCAGAAATCTGGTTTCTGAGGAAAATACGAAGAATACCATTGACAGACAGAAAAACCAATGACCAAGTACTACAGGAGACAAATGAAAATCATAAAGTGATTAGAGAAATTAGACGTAGATAGTCAAAATTTTTTGGACATGTTATAAGAAGAAATGGATTGGAGAACTTGGTGACAACTGGCAAGATCGAGGGGAACAGACCAAGGGGAAGACCGAGAAGTACATACCTGGATGGCTTGGCCACATGGCATGGTCAAGACAGGAACACTGAGCTGATCCACGACTCTGTTGATTGAGTGAAATGGCGAGTCATGACCGCCCATGCTTTCCAGCATGGCACATGATTGATTGATTGATCAGCAGAGGGTGATGTGAACCTACACCTGCACCTCTAAAATCTGTTACGGCATGATTCACTGAAGAAACATTGTGAATAATTCTCCATTTTCATTCATTACTCTAAATCTATGTTTTCCCATGATCATTTTATAAATCATGTTATCTGAGCCTATCTTGGCTTTCAAATCACCCACCGAAGTTTTGATATTGCCAATTTAAAAATTACCTATAGTACTGATTGATTGATTGATTGATTTAGGAACTGACATCACTGCATTCGGGGCATTCCCATAAGCGCTCCGTCCCCATCCTCAGAAGCCAGCGAAGAGTTCCAACCCCAATAGTACCAGTAGCAATCTGATTATATGTGTGTCTCGCCTTTCCTCTAAGCGTCGAGCGTCAGTCAGATCCCCTCGTCACTCCTCGCTGATCAGCAGAGGGTGATGTGAACCTACACCTGCCCCTCTAAAATCTGTTACGCCATGATTCACCTTTAGTACTTTGAAGGTTCATGTAACATTCCTCCTTGACTGATTCATGCTTGTTATTTGTTGGTGAGAACTGTGCTGATAATATCATGAGCATGGTTGCACAAGGGTGAGCATGGTTGAACAAGGGTTCAATGCTCTGGGCTCATCACCTGCTAAGTGATGGAAATATTGGCCACCTATTACCCCGTGCTTTCAGGCCTACAAATTGTGACTCTATCACAGACACAGCAGGAAACTGCTTAGGAATACATTAAAAAATGTTTACAATTTGTTTGTGCATAACACTAGATCACATTCATGTTTACTTCTGTTTTGTGATTCTAAATATTGCTGCTATTTTCTAGAACTCACTGCTTCATACTTTATTAGTGCTTTCTCAGCCTCTTTAGTTTGTAGTAGGGCCACATCTTGACTGTAGTTTCCTTTGTATGGATTGAAGATCTGAATTTCGAAGAATACTGGCTTGTGAACAGAATCATGTTCTGGAAACTGACATACTTTGGCCATAGTTAAATGCCACATTGGCTTGGAGAGAACAAGGATGAAAGGCCATGTTTCTGGAAGAAGTGACAGGGGTCAACTTGTACGTACCTGGACACAGGATATTGCAGACACCTTGGGCATGAGGTTGCATGAGGCAAGAGAAATGGCAAATGATCAAGAAACTATTCGGTGAGCCTTGATGAGAATGATGTTTTGCAAAGGACCTGCTACATGATGATGGCCTGAATACAGCACTGTTTCACCTGTGTTTATAAGCTTGATGGCTGCTCCATTCCATCCTGTCTTGCATAATCCCAGAATGCTAATTTATATTTATTTTGCCTAACACTTTACCAATTCATGCTTAGTTCTAACATTCTGGAGATTTTCATATGTGAAAGGAGGTATGTCTGCTACCCAAACCCCTTATGGCTTTCTCCATATTGCATCATATTTCTAGGAAAAAGAGCCTCCTAGACAGGATTAACTGTTCTTATCTCTTTGTGCTGTTTGAGAGGAGGACTGTGTCATTTGCATATCTGAAACCTTTATGCCACCATATTGTAAACCATTTAAAAGTTGGTTTTTAATTTCAGAGGAAAATTTAGTCATTAGTGTGAAATGAGCAATGTTAACAAAGTACTTGCTTTTCGTGGGTTTGTTACCGTCTTCATTTCAGTCCAATTTTACAAACACTGATGAACCAAGATGTGAAAATAGAGACAAAGGCAGTAGGGAAGTTAACTAGTAAATAGCTTTCTTCAAACCGTAACCTGCTGTATGCAAAGTTTCTTATGAACTTGATGGTTATAGAAGAAGGAAAGATACTGGAATTCAGACCACTGTGCACACACTTCAAGAATACCCATCACTGACTGATTTAGGGTGAAATCAGATGTTTTCAAATGTTGAAAACTGAAGCATTAGCCGTGGTATCTGCTACTTTAACTTCAGGAAGACCTGATTTAATTGTCATCATTGTTCTACTGAACAAGAATGAAGGCTAGCCTTAACACAGACAAATGAAATGCCTTGTGACTTTTCTATTTCCTGTAGCATTTCATTTATAAAATCCAACATTCATGATTAACCAGACATCATCCCAATAAGTGAAAGGTTTTTGTGTTCACATCACACAGGGAGATGCTGCTGTTGAGCTGCCAACTTCATTAAAACAAAGCAAGATCATAGAACATCTGCCTACACACAGATCAAAATGGAGCACTTCAGCACAAGTTGATCTCTCATCAAAACCAGTAACGGGTCTGTCAATCCAGGAAGTTGCAATTCTTCAAAACATGCAAGTGTACTTTGTACAATTTTCAAAAAATTCATTCTTTTGTTTTATTTCACTTATCTGAGCGTGCAAGATGTTAGAATATGTAAGATGTAAGATGTATTCTATGTAAGAATAGCTTGCTTTGATTGATCTTAGCCATCAGTGATCATGTTTGGCTGTCATTCATTGTTCAGATACGTCAGATCTAATTGTTAGGCATTGTAGTCAATATCAAGTTTGACGAGTTCCGAAATATCAAATAAAAATCTAGTCTCACAAACCTGTCCCTGGGATCCTGCAACAACAACAGGCATGCTATCTAAGTCTTGCCTAGGGTGTTCATGTTGACTGTCCAGTTGTTTGATTCATTCACACAGAAAATCTACCAGCAGGTATTAAGGAAACATTAGAGATCTGTCACCTTCATTATTCTTACTGACTATAGGCTGGATTATTAAGACAACAATAACTACCACTAGAAAAGAAATTCAGTGTGGGCAAGCTACTGGATACAATTTTAGCACACAGACTTGCTTGTGACTTGGAACAACTCGCTGCTTCCTGCCCACACTTGGAGGATACAGATGTAAGAAAGAGTCGTGGCTCAACATGGCGGGCGCTCTTTGCCCATGATGTTTATGAAGGTTTTCAGGTCTGAGAAGAGACATGTGCGGCCACTATAGACTTAGAGGACGCATACAATAAAGTATCCTTCAAGTTAAAGTTAACTGCATGTCCTTCACAGGATGTCGCAGTCAACCCCAGTCTGAGGAGGATTTGCATCAAGTACTCAAAGGATCTTTTGGCTGTTTGTGGCAAACTACTGAAAGTAAACTTGCCAAGAGATCACAAACAGCCAAAAGATCCTTTGAGTACTTGATACAAATCCTCCTCAGACTGAAAGTATATCCTTATATCATACGATAGATATCTGCAACCTGCTCTAAAGAAAGGTGATGCAAAGATGTGGGAGTTGGTCTTCCGAGCTGATAACGATAAGTCCAGGACCAAAGCCAGTTTGATAATGAATATATCACTCATCGAGCCATATACCCAATACTTCTCAAGGCTGTAAAAGGGTCCTGTACTTTACTTTTTAACAATATTCTGAAAAGAGCGGAGAAGTGTAGTGCATGGTTTATGTGAGATGAATTCATCAAAGTGAATAGCCTTATCTGCTTTTTAAATATATTTACAGCATAAAAAGAAAGAGACCCACTCAGCTGACTCCATTGAGCCCAATACATCATCAGAGTAGCACATCTGCAATACATCATCAGAGTAGCACATCTACAATACATCATCAGAGTAGCACATCTACTGCCATTACTGAAGTAGGCACTGGTACGAATTGTTCATTTTCAGTTGATATTGCTGTTGGTAGTAGGACAGAACAACAAACGTGTAGAGTCTATTAGTTTTTTGTGTGAATAGCTTAGTTTTCTCTTGTCTCATTTTGCAACACACACATTCAGTTATTATTAATTCTAAGTGTTTTCATAGCTTTATGAAAATGAACAGAGACAATTTTATGGACAATGAAAACAAATGATCAACTATTTCCATAACTGAAAGACAACAATCTAGCGGTACACCATCTCCAAATCAGATGTTATTAGCTGGCGCTTGAGCCAAGTTGATAGCCAACTGTGTTGATAATGACTTGAGCACGGTCAGACACAGGTTTTGACATCTGCGAAAGTGAAGGAAAGACTGGCCACCTGTCCCTCCATGCATTCAGACCTACAAAACGTGATGGTGCTATCATATCACAGATCCATAGCAGGAAATTGCTTCAGAACAAATAAAACATGTTTTGTTTTTAATGCAGTTATTAGAGACATAAGTAGATGTCTGCAAATACACCTTCTCAGAATTAAAAAATAAACCTGACCTGTACACAACAGATCTACATCCAGGACAGGTAGCTGTTATTTATCGGCTCTCAAACTCTTCTGGCAGATGCCAGCCATGTTGTATAAACATTGTAATTATAGCTTAGCACTGCTTTGTCACATCTGCTGACACAGATTCTCAGTGTAAGAGTAAGGTTAAACTTGTCATTAACTGGAGGTCAAATGAAAAAACCTGGCCTGTGCAGCACATAGTTATAGTAGCAATCATTTTCATGTCACAGAAAAATATGAGGATGCGAGAAAAAAATATAAATGTTGAATGGGAAATGGTGAAATATAAATGAAGTGATAATATTTTCATAAAGTGATCTCATCATTATCATATGCCATGCTATTAGCGTGGGCTTTCATGTTTCACCATCTCACATGATCACTAGAGTTGTGGATCAGCTCTGTGTTCTAAAAGTGATCAAAAAATATTATAATAATATTTTCAGCCTTTGTTGCTGTCTTTTAGAAGGATTTTGTTGAGGGATGAAGTCTGAAGGTCATTTCCCTGACAGTCATCACTCAGAGTACTGACTTGGTTTTTTTTTTCCCAATTGAGATAAGCAATAAGTAGGTTTCTGCTTAGGTCCCGTAAACACCCACTCTCCAGTAGAATACATCTTGCCGGTCTTCAGATGCCTGTCAGTCCTGGCACTATCTGGTAGTCCCTAGTTCTTGGGATCTATACCTAGGCGCTCTTATTTAGAGCTTGGAAGAAACAGTCAAAAATGTGTTATATCTAGTTCTACATCAGTACAATCCTAAGTACTACATATATCCTATCACACCCATTTACAGTGACCAGTCTGGCCAAGTTTATCTTCCAGCTCTACTGCGTTCACTATCTCTCTCCTACTTTCTTAGTCTGGGATGCACTTTTTCAGTCTAACAAGCCTGTAGTTATTACAATTCCTGCCATCCCTTCTAATGTCCGTCATGATGAATGAAGTGTCCTAAGTTCATGTCCCTAATTCAGACACTCGGTTCCTCACAGTGAGTACCATCCAACATTTGGGTTAGCAGATTCAATCAATCAATCATGTGCCATGCTGGAAAGCGTGGGCGGTCATGACTCGCCATTTCACTTGATCACCAGAGTGTTACTTCCGGTACAAATGGCGACGAGGTGACGCGTTTATTCTTCGGGAGACACTGCTCAGTGTTTTCCTGTGGATTATGTGGTGTTATTTCATATTCGTTTACTGGAAGTGTTCAAAAGAAGCTACGGAAGGCAGGTGGTGGATGAAATTTTGAGGGCAGCCGACAGATATTTGTTGGTTATGGTCTCAAGTTTCGCAACAGCAGACAGAGGATCTGCGAGACAATGGCTGCGGTCATCCGACCAGTACGGTCACTGCCATAAAGGAAAGCAACGGCAAACTACCTCTTTAAAAGTGCCTAGTACATTATGATTCGCCTAGGACTGATCATCGCAAGTTAGCAGATTACAGGGTTGGTAATGGTATCATAATAGTGCCTGATCATCCGGGCTTACAAGCCGTGATCAGCTCTGTGAAAGACCCCCGTGAGTTACTGTGTACGCTCGTCCACAACACACTGAAAGGGTTAAGCACCATATACCCTATAGCAATTGTGGGTAAAGTCTCACTGAACTAGCCTACAACAGGCCGACAGAAAGTCAGTACTCTAAAATACTTGCATAGTTACTATGGAATAACATTCCTAGTGAAGTATAGCAGACATAAGAATCAGACATATTACTACAGAACATTGAAATGGTTGCCTACCTGTTCAAAAGTCAGACTTATTCTGACTTGCAAACCTTCCAAGCCTAGCCTATTTATTTTGTTCTCTTAATTACGCTTATCTCCTGGGGCGTCACTCTGTCTGGTACAAGCCACAATTCACATTCCCACAGTCCTGCTTTTAATTGCCTTCAGACACCCCACACCCTATTTTATGGATCCAGTCTGAATGGTTTATTATCCTTCTGGATCTGTTTCCTACATCTCTTCAGTGCAGACTAGATTATCTCCCTGCATGTCCAGTCATAAATTCTGTCTGAACAACTGGCCTTCATCATAGCATCACACCTGGACGGTGTTGAATTGCCAGCCAAGATCAGTTTCACAGTCCATTGAGTCTGCCTGCCAGTGGGGTGTAATTATCAGTTTGACACATACCACCTTGAAGCTGGACTGGCTTGAAGGCCCCATTTCACACCTGCTCTTCAGTGTGGTTTAATTATCAGTTCTGGGTTAGTTTCACCTTTCCTTAGATTGGCATTCCACACCTTGTGTTTGTTGAGAGTCAAGGGTCAGTCTTGCATAGCCACCAGACCATGTCCGTGTGCACAGGCCTGTATTTTTACGTCTTGTACCATGCTTGTAATACCTTGCCCCAACATTCTTTATGATAGAGAATCTCATTCCTTCTTCTGTAATTTCTCTACATGGTCCATCAAAAGTGAACCAAAAATGTTCTGGGATGTAAATGCGGCATTCCATGACATATTGATTGATTGATATCACAGATAATATTATTTCCCACGCTGACTAAAATGAAGCTGTTGAGATGATGAAAAAAATCTATTGATAAATTAATAACACAGAAACATTAGCCTTTTTCAAGACAGTCACCTTAAATTGTCAAGAAGCCTGATACGGGGGAGGAAAATAGTACGCAAGACCAACACTAAGAAACAGCAGACCCACAAGATGTGTAGTGTCGTAGCCACCAAGCTCTCGAAGAAGACGAATGCTGAGAATCTGCCTGCAAGCAACCAAGAACCTGTAACCACAGTCACACCAACGGAAGCTACTACAAGAAAAACCGATGACAGCCTACCTCTAACAAGATCCAAGACAGTGGAGAAAAAGGAGAAGAAAGACACTAGAGCCGGTAACACCGGCACAAAAACCGTCAGATGGGTCATCAAATGGATTCAAGTAGAGCTATCGGACGAAGAAATCTTAAAGCAGCTACAGGATGAAAATGTCAGCATTCAAGTCTTAAAGGCGGAGCGGATCCTGACATACTCCAAGATCCATACGGCGCTGGTGGTGGTGACCACTAAGGGGAGCGAAATGCAAACAACAGTCACAATCAACAAGAAAATGCAACAGCCAGAGAGATTCATCCCAAGAGTCACTCAGTGCTCCAGATGCCAGAGGGCCGGCCACAGCAGAGCAGCATGTCGCAGTAAGACATAAATCTGCCACTACTGCGCCGATCAACATGCCTTCAGAGAGTATCCGCTAGCCATGCTGGACACGGACTTCCGTGCACCCAACATCAAACGAAAGTGCGCCAACTGCCTGGGCAAACATGGAGCAAGATAACTGGGCTGTCCATACCTTCAACGACACAGAGACGTCCTAAAGTTCACCATAACAACAAACACACCATATAAGGAAGCCAGGTGGAGGTGCGAGACAGCCACAGGTGTATCACCAGCTGAAAGACATCAACTTCAAATGCAGATTGAAGAACTTAAAAAGCAAATCAAGTTGCTACAAACACTGTCAAAGAACGACGAAAATGAAAAGCTGCTGGCGGAAATAAAAGAAATCCAGCAACAGATCAAACAAGAAGCTGAGACCATGGTTCAAGTGACGAAGAAGAACGAAGAAATTTTACAAGACATAAAGGCGGAAAGAGAAATGCTACAAAAGTATAGAAAGCAAAGCAAACCAACAGAAGCAACGGAAAGGATCACAGAAAAACCGCAGCAAAAAACCGAATCGGAACCACCAGCTATAGCCAGCAACCCTACTACATTGCCCAAAAAGTTCAAGGGGCAGCCAATATCCGGCCAGACCTCTGAAGAAAACGTAGACGAACACAAGGACGACAACACAGCGGAGCCATTTACACTGGAGGAGCTTATCGCGTAATGCGAAGAACATGATCGGCTGTTGCCACTCAAGCAACAGGAATGCAGAAGATGCATGGCAGAATAGTATCCCAAGAAATTCAAACAATGGCAGAAAAATCCAGTGTACCCAACTCTACGCCTAACTGATGAATACCCATGGGGATGCTACTACGATAACAGAGAATGGATCCCATGATTTACAAGAAAAGAAGAAATTGAAAGGCAACAGAAACTCAAGCTCGAGAAAGAACAAAAGCGCAAGGAAGAAAACGCACACATCGACAAGCTTATGAAGGCAATCCACAAAACAGGAAGCAAAAAGACCAAATAAAAAGTCCTTTTAAGGACTGCGCCCAGCCAAGCAAAAAACACAAGGAGCCATCACTGACAGAAGAAACCGCCAAAAGAGATACAACTTGCCGGCCAACGAAACCCCCAGCTGATGTCACAGGCATAGACCCGTCTGTCATGAGGTGACGTTGCTTCCTCTCTACAATGATAAGAGTTCAGGCTCTATAATGCAGCAAGCTCACCTCAAGATCTAAGTGGCTCTGGGCATCATGATACACGACAGCATATATTGAGGCATTCTGATACAGGACAGGGTAACCATCTGAACTTCAAAACAACGACTCAACGCATATGCTGATGGAGTGAACTGCAATGTATTTACTACAGCTGATCTCAGACTACGGTGATGAGTGTGGGATTGATGCCGACTTCAGTCATTCTCTCTCTCCATGCACTCCCGCTCTTCAATCAGAAATCATCTCCACAGACCAGTGAGAGTGTTGGGAACAGGGCCAGCCGCCTAGTGTCTTTATAATGCAAATCAAATATACTCGCCTACCTTCAACCGGAGCTCACCATAATCGAACTCCAACGGCCAATGCTGCCTTTGGTGACTTATGAATTAGGAACGGTTTGAATCCCGAGACTGGTATTGAAAACACATGCTATCACCTTGTAAGCTGGCACACCACTAATGCTTAAGCCGTTATGGCGTTGACGTCCTATCATGACGTCTCAATTGCGTTCAATGTTGGTGTCACAATGTTCACCATTTGTGGCACTCTTTATCTTCTTCTTTGATGCGCTAACTCATCAATTGCCTGCATCACTGTCATTTGCCACATGACACCGTCTACAAGATAAGCCATCCAACACTGGCACAAAGAAATAAACAAACTTACTTCGCACCATGAACCACCAGTACAATAACCGATGCCACATAGGCTGGTTGAGACAAGATGGAAAAGTTTAGTTTTTTTTTTCTCAAAATGGACTCAGACTCGAACATTAGCATACATAAATTATGTAAACAACAGGAACCAATCCTTATTGAGAGTTGTGAGGTTGGTTGGTTGGTTGGTTGGTTGGTTGGTTGGATGGTTGGCTGGTTAGTTGGTTGGTTGGTTGATAATCCTAGGTTTGAACTCATTAGTCCAGTGCATTGGCATTGAGGTCATCAGAGCCCTGACAGGGCTTGCATCTATTGGAGAGATTACTCCTGCTGATCTGATACAGAATTGCCATCTGATACACAGGCATACAGTAATATGGGCAATATGTAACATCTTAAACTATTAATCTGACTGCAATGGACAGGAATCTGTTACACCAAATGTACTCAATTTGGTTGATACTCCTATTTCAGACAACAGCCACACGAGGAACAAATGTAACAGAAATAAGCATGCAACAGTTCAGCAGGTTAATACTCAGGAGGGAAGCAGGTTGGGAGAAACAGATGGACAAATAGAACAAGGTCAAGAAGAGGCTATGTCAGAAAGTTCCACTTTAGGAATACAGGTACAGCTGCACACTCTAGATGACTTATTTTTATATTTATATGAAGTCTTCTCTAGGAAGTCACATGGTTGAAAGGTTAAGAGTGCTTGCTCTTAAACTTTGGTGCATTAATGGCAAGGTAGTGGGTTCTCTCCCTGCACTGGTCAGTTGGACTTAAATATTGACTTCTAATCCTTAAGGATTAAAATTATCATAACCTCAGACGTCATAGTGGGTTCTCTCCCTGCACTGGTCAGTTGGACTTAAATATTGACTTCTAATCCTTAAGGATTAAAATTATCATGACCTCAGACATCATAGTGGGTTCGCCCAATGACGTGGGGCACTGGTAGTAAAGAAAGCTGGCTCACAGGCAAAAATTAGTTCAGTGTGAACTGCTCTTGAGTTCTCAGCCAGCGAGTCAAAAATAAACCCATTCCTGACCCAACTAATAATTATGACTGAACTGCCTTGTTTTTTAAGTATTTGTTGTTAGTGATATCATTATTTTAAAGTATAGTTTAGTCATGACATACTCTGTAATTATGTTTCATCATTTAACAAATAGAACAAATACATAGATCATATGCTGTTAGATTGTGAAACAATCATTTTGACAATTAGTATTTGTAATACTTGAATTTTATCTGAGGAAAAAGATGCATAATATAATTATAACCTCTTTTATTTTATCTCATCTTAAATAATACATGGGAGAACTATACATTAATAAAATTATTTAATCTCTGTCTCTGCTAAATTTTACTGTAACATATTTATTGCTCAATTGTTGTATTATAACTTAGTGCAATAATTCTTTATACTTATTCTGTCTAATGATCTTCGCCTGGATTGGACAGTGACTTTTGGTTCACATTTGTCAGGGTGAAGAGTAGTGTTGAAGTTTTTAATTTAGAGCCATATATGTTTTCAGGACTACACTGAGTTTACATTTGTGTGATATGTCCTTGATAGAATTTATTCATCTTATTTTTGGCCATTCGATTTAGTCAGTCGTGAGGGTCTGTTCAAAGCACTAAAGAAGATTGGCTGCCCACCAACTCTTCTGTCCATTGTGGAATCGTTCCACACAGGCATGAAGGGTATAATCAAGTTTGATGGCGCAACTTAGAAGAGTTTGAAATCAAGAGTGGAGTTAAGCAAGGTTGTGTACTATCCCCCACCCTCTTTGGGATATACTTTTCACTTCTACTGAAATATGCCTTTCGTGATCAGGATGCCGGTATATACATTCACTCACGCTCAGATGGTGGCCTCTATAGTGCTCAGAGATTGAAGGCCAAGACCAAAATTAGGAGGGTACTAATCAGAGAGTTGCTTTTTGCGGATGCTGCTGCGATTACGACCCACTCTGAGGAAGAATTACAACATCTACTATCTGCATTCTCCAATGCTTGTTCTGAATTTGGTTAACAAAAAGAAGACAGATTATGTCACAAGGTGCTCACGGTGTACCATCAATCTTTATTGACGACGCCGAACTGGAGATAGTAGACCATTTTACATATCTAGGATCAGAGGTAAATAGCAAATTATCCCTCGATCAGGAAATCAACATCAGGATTGGCAAGGCAGCAACAACAATGAACATGTTAGCAAAAAGAGTCTGGGAGAACAGGAAGCTTACTGTCAAAAGAAAAGTCCTCGTCTACCAAGCCTGTGTCCTTAGTACTCTTCTTTATGGCAGTGAAACCTGGACAACTTACTCACACAAGAGAAATGTTTAAACAGCTTTCATATGCAGTGTCTGCGAAGAATTCTTGGTATTAAGTGGCAAGACAAAATCACAAATACTTAAGTATTGGAAAGATCAGGTTGTGTGACAGTTTATTCCACGCTCAGTCTTCGTAGACTTAGATGGATAGGACATGTTAGGAGGATGGATGATGGTAGAATACCAAAGGACATCTTTTTTGGTGAATTACAGACGGGTAAGAGATCTCAGGGTCGACCTCTACTACAATACAAAGATGTGTGTAAGCGGGACATGATTGATACAGGCATTGATAATGCACATTGGGAGCAAGTCGCCGCTGAATGTGTTGCATGGAGGGCAATAATCAGAAATGGAATAAAGACAAAGGAGAAAATGATTGCAGATAAAGCACACACAGAGTGTGAGAGACGTAAGATAGTGCACAATGGTGGAAATGACCATGTTTTCACATGCATCTACTGTGGGCAAAGATTTGCAGCAAGAATTGGCCTTACCAGCCACACTCACCACCGCCATGGGTCGTAGTTATTAAGCCTTTTTGAAGCACAATGTACCAAACTATCATCTGTCAAGACAAAAAGGTGCCAATGAATTTTTGGCCATCCTCGAGCACTATAGCCAGAACTTCTTTTAGTTGTAGGCACCAATTCATAGCTAATTGGGCTTAAGTCTCACAAGATGGCTGAATCACTTTATTTGCTGTCTGTGTAAAAATTCAATTCAAAAAGGGGCACATAGGATATTTTTACAGAAAATTATTTTTAGTTATTAATTTCTTGATCATGTGCGGTTCTCTAGGATAGTATATCTCAACATGTTTTTAACTATTATATGTGCACCATTTTGTTTTAGACATCCTTTTTGTGGTGTCATCCTGGCACACTCGTGACAAATGATATAATTAATCATTATGTTGGCATTATGCACAGTGGGGTTGTTCTCTAATCCATCTACCCGAGTATCTGTATTATTCTGAAGGTCTTTAATTCATTACAAATTAGTTGTTTGTTGCTTTGCTTGCTAAAAAAAAGGGGCAAGACACAAAGGAAACTTATCATAGGACATCAGAACTTTGACAAAATAAACAAAGTTGAAATAGATTGTAACAACTGGTAAGATTTAACTGATTGAGAGCCAAACAAAAAGTAGATTTAGACCAAACATGGTACACAATTAAATGAACAGCTATTATAATGACAATTTCTGTTCACAGAGCATTACAATTGCAGAAAATACCATGAAACAAAACAAATAACATAATGTCCCTTGTCTGGCAGTATATCATCCTTCTGTCCAAATGGGAGGTTACATTTAATAATATATTATCCTTCGGAACTGAAACAGTTATTACACAAATAGTCAGTGACAGAAAGATAAGACTGGGTATATGCCAGGAGATGTCTTCCAGTATATTCTGGGAAGCATCTGATGCTACAGATTGCTTTATTTATTTTTCTTGTTAATTGTTTGGCTGTTTTGAGGCTTGTTACTATCCATGATTGTTTTTGTCTTGATACCCTGTTTGCCAGTTTGTCTGTCTTGTGATATGTAAATTCCTTAGTTGACAGTTTATCATCTTTACTTATTACTGTTACCTTCATCATATTATTATTTTTTTTATTTGTCTTCAGCTCTCAAAAATCGATTCATTAAATTTGCCTCACAAGACCACAGGGACATTAAAAAGCAGTGATGTAATTGTACCCGTACCAGATTCTATAAAGGCAATGCAAACTGTCAAATCTAAGAAAACATCATGTGTTCTTTCAAAGCAAAAATCCAGCAAAGAGCAGGCATTTTCCAGAAATAAATATGATGCTAAAGGTACTTCATGGTTTTTAATCTTTCGTTATTGATGTCACGCAACTGTGGTATGATATATATATATATATATATATATATATATATATATATATATATATATATATATATATATATATATATATATATATATATATATATATATATATCCATCCATCATGTGCCATGCCGGTAAGCGTGGGCAGTCATGTTTTGCCATCTCACTCGATCACCAGAGTCGTGGATCAGCTCAGTGTTCCTGTCTCGACCATGCCACGAGGCCAAGTCATCCAGGTATTTGCTTCTAGGTCTTCCCCTTGGTCTGTTCCCCTCGATCTTGCCAGTTGTCACCAAGTTCTCTAATTCATTTCTTCTCATAACATGCCCACAAAATTTTGACTGTCTACGTCTAATGTCTCTAATCAGTTTACGATCTTCATTTGTTTCTTGAAGGACTTGTTCATTGGTCTTTCTGGCTGTCCATGGTATTCTTTGCATTTTCCTCAGAAACCACATTTCCACAGCCATCAGATGTTTTCCAGCTTGACTGCTCATTGTCCAAGCTTCACATCCATATAAAAGTACAGGTTCTATGTAGCACCTTAACACTCTTTTTCTCGTTTCAATTGACATCTTTTTATTGGTCAGTATGTTTTTCATCTTGCTAAAGGCTTCTTTTGCCATGGCGATTCTTGCTTCTAATCTCTTCAAGGCATCTCCCATCAGATGTTATTACTGTTCCGAGATAATTGTACCTATTCACTTGTTGAAGAATATTCTCATTTACTTGTATATTACATTGTGGTATTTCGTTCTTCCTAGTGACGACCATAATCTGTGTCTTTTTACAATTTAATTCTAACCCTCGTTGTTCACTGTGTGTAACAACTGCATCTATTAAATGTTGCAGATCCTGTTCATTGTCTGCAATCAAGACTGTATCATCTGCATATCTAATGTTATTGATGCATCGTCCCCCAATGTTGATTCCTTCCATATCTTCAATATTTCTGAAAATACTTACACTGTATAGGGAAAACAGATCTGGAGACATTACACATCCCTGTCTCACACCTCTCTTAATAAACTGATATATATAAACTGATATAGATATATACATAGAGAGAGAGAGAGAGAGAGAGAGAGAGGAAGTGTCATCATCATTGGCTGTGCCAAGTGGTGCAGGCAAACATGTTTTTCCACAACATCTGTCTCCTGTGTTCTTGATAAGATTGACCAATGATCATCTTCCATGCCACATTTTCAAGCCATCTAGCATTTTATTCCTCGGTTGATACTTGTGTCTAAAATCTTAAATTTTCCTTGTTGCCGCAGCTTCCTCAAGACCATATATCATAATGAGACCACAAAAAGGCAGTCGTCCTGATGCCTAATAAATTGTTTTTAAAATTTGCCTCTTGCAGCATTTGGATATTTTTTTTTTTTTTTAGAGAATTTAGAAAGATAACATTTATTTTTAAAAAATACCCATACTAATTAAAAATAAAAATAGAATTACTGAAAGAGGTCAAGGTTCAACAAATAAAATATATTGGCCGTATACAAAACCTGTTATCCTGCTGAAAACCATGCTACAGTAAAAGGGTGAAGGCAGTGTAGTTTAAATGGGAAAATAAGACCCAAAGATGAAGACTGCAGACTGCAGTTTCTTTGTTTACTGTTTTTAAAACCATAAGGTGGCCAAGCAGTTAAAATACTGTTTTCTGAAATGTTGAGATACAAGAACTAGCCCCTGGTAAATTAAAGAATGTTTATCTTTCGGAGGGGAAATAAAAAAATTTTAGCCTGTAAGCCTGTGTGACAGCTGCCTAGGTTAGTGGCCTTTAATCCTCACCTTCTCAACTATAGTCTGTCCAGAAATGAATGCCTTCATTCACGATCAATTATTTTGAAAACTGTCTGTTGCATCGTTATGAAATTTTTCCTGCCATCTTATATTTACTCCCACTCAAGGAATATGTCTTTGATAGGTCCAAAAGCAACTTAAATTATGGAAAGCGGCGACATTTATTTGATGTTTTGGTGAAAAGCTAGTGATTTCTCGCTAACAAACTTTTTTTTACAGTAATGCCCCGTTCCACTACGCGAGGCTCTTGTCATAAGGCCAATCCCATGTCCCACGAGAAAATTAACTATTCAACGCTAATGTTTCAGCATGAAGATGTAATACATTTAATAATGTGCACTTCATCTCTGACCCGCAAATTATATCCCTCATATAAACAAACTTTGAAATCTGCTGTACAATCTCCAGAAAAAAATTTTTTTTTGTTGGGTGGACATAATGATAAGGTTATATGCTAAATCTCATCATTTTCCCTCAGTTGGTTACTGAGATAAGGAATTTTATATTGGGGCAGACAAAAGTAAACAGACTATAACACTCCTTGCAGTGGCATTTGTACAAAATGTCTCGATAGTTTGTTTTCTATTTTAGTTTTTATGCTTTGGAGTTACTGTTTACAATTTGTCATTTTAATTGTTTTTGCATATAGGCATTATTCACTGAGTGTTATATCTCACAGTATTTCATACAATGTAACCGATTCTTATTTTCTTCACTCCAGCCATTAAATTTGTTTTGAACCTTACATTTGTGCTGCTAACATGCGTCTAGTTTTCTACACAATGCTTTTTAACATGAGATGAGTTTGTGTATTTACACATTCACAGTTCAGAGTAATTATTTTATTTCTGCAAGAAGTGTTTTCTTGTGCCTGACTTCAATTGTGATAATGCACCTTTGAAGCTATTGGGGAAAAAAATTTCAACAATGTTTTTTTTTTTATGTTATCATTTAGTCTTTCTTGTGTAGCTTTTGTATTCTGTCTGCTTCCACTTTCAGTGAATATGTACACATTTTTCTTCAGAACCAGAGAACAAAAATGCATTTGAAAATCTCATGGAAATGAGGAAAAACCTTGGTTGGGTAGTCGATATTCCAAGACATGGCCCCAAAGCAAAAGCCAAAATGCACAAGCTTAAAGATGTTCCACATGCAAATAAAGTAAGATACTTGGATTAATTAAAATGTGATGTCTGGACGATTTTAGAGATTATTAGCAGAAATTATCCAACATTGATGTCATAGTATTCAGGATATGTTTATATCTGTATCAAAAGCTGTTGAGGAGTATGGATACTTATAGTTTCAGTGACCAGTTGATTAAGTATGCCGCTACATCGTCCTCTATCATGAACCCTCCTGATAATGCTGAACTGGATTCCTGATTCCATCAGCTGTAGCTGCATGTGGTTATTTATATTTCCTCTTGCAATAGGCGATCATGACTGGAGTCTCAGAGAGCCACAGTGACTGCCTTCACTTCCATTCTCATGCTGGATATTGCATTTGAATATGCTTAACTCTGCTCTGTGATGATCTTTCCAATTAACCTAGCTTTGAAGCCCCATCTTGATTGCTACTTTGCTCACTGATCCATTGGTGTTAACTGTTAAATCATTGCCATCGGTGATATCTTCTATCAGCTGCTTGTTTTTCAACTCTGCTCTCTCATTGCACCACTCGTTGAATTCTTTGCTGCCCTGTCTTCTTCTGAGACCTTCAGGTTTCACCGCTCTGTCTCCACACAAAGGTTCTTTCATTCTCTGAAACTTGTTCAGGTCAGTGTCCATTTTCTCTTCTTTCTTGTTAAATGAGTCTAGAGGGAAGCCTGTGGATCCCACCAAGAGGTTCTTAGAAGACTGAAGCTCTAAGCTTAGTATCTGAGATACAGATGCAGAGTGAGAGAGAGATTGTGGCTGCCTCTCCAACACTCTTAGACTCATTTCATCTATCTCTTCTCAGCCTGTCTGACTGTTTATTCTCTGTCTTCCTTGTTCTATCTTTGCTAGATGAATCTCCTTTTCTCTGTCTGCCTGACAGTCTCACTCTCTTTTCTCTCATTGCTGAGTCAGATTAAGGTGATATAGTCCAGGATGGATATAGGACTTTATGAGGATATTAGTTAATAGTGCCACTGCTATAGGACTTTATAAGGATATTAGTCAATAGCGCCACTGCCTATATAATCTATTATTATATAAGCTCTCTAGATTCCCAATGAGTATAATATTTCTTGGATGTTCTTATAATGTTCTTATTTCATCAATGCATAGCTCAATACACCCTCCTTCTGCTCATGCACCATCTGACTTAAGCACAATTACTAGCACCATTAACACATGTCACAAATACCAAACACGTCCAAATGAATCACAACAGAACTATGGGAGATTTTTGGTGGCGATTTCTCTTCTTGTTTATTAATGTAATTTTCACAGTATCTATTCTAAGTTAACACCACTTTCACAACATAAATTTCTCCCTTGGACACGCGCCACACTGAGTCAACAAGCACCTCAGGTTAAAAACAAAATTATCAACAACCTCTTACATGGCCCTGTCAACATTGTGCTCTATAGCTCTAAGATATTTCCCATTCGTTGATATTTGAAGCAGGACTTAAAAACCTTGCTCCGCATAAAGCAGCACCCGACATTGTCCAATACTAACTAATTTCACAGTCTGACTGCATACTGTATTCAATATTCATACCCTCCATGGTACTCTGGTCTTCAGTTTACCTACTCACACAGATTGCCTATCCATTGGAATCAGTACCCATACTCTGGTGGAATAGCACTCTGTAATTTAAGTCTATATTTTCCTATTATAACTGGGTCATATGAGTAGCTTATGTACTTCAAAGTACTGCATGCCACTCTCCGGCCTTAGAAACCTCCTCCCCTTTGGATGCACACCAGCCACTCCAACTATTGTGTTTATATCTTACAGACCTGCCCTGTATATATTAGCTCATTCATTTTGTATTTCCATTCTACTAATCGCTCTAACTGCATGATCATGTTCATGAAGATTCCTAAATATGCATTTATGAAATTTTACATTACTTAGTTTTTTACATTTCAAATTAATAAATCAGTCAAATTATTTTTACCTTGAATAGTATTTCAACACTTAAACAGCAAACCCATGAAAGAATGTACTTCTTCCATGCTGTGTTCCTTGGCACGCTGCTCTCCCATGCGGCATGTCTCCATCGTGTTACTAGAACTCATTTGTGTCTGACGGTGTTTTCAAACAGTGGCCAACATGCGATCTGCTAATTATAAAACAAATAGTTGTAGTTCTCATCTTGTCTACTAACTTTTGCAGGACTTGTAAAATATTAAAGACTTTGACCATGAATTGTTCCTTTGTGTTTTGATTTCTGAGATATCCTATTGATTTTCCTGTTTATAAGATGTTATGTAACTCTTGAGTGTAAACTTAATTTTAGTTAACAACACATGGTGATCTTAACAGATTCAGTGCCAAGCAGAAAGTAATTTCAACTAAATAAAAATGGATGGTGGAAAATGGGAAGTAGGGGTGTGTCACTGTTACAACATAAAATTGTTAATATGGGAGCAGACATGTTGTATTACTTATCAAACTAAAGAGTTGTGTAGTGAAAACTACTGTATTGATATTTTACTATAGTTTAATTTATAAGCCCATGGCAGTTACAGAAAGTTTGAATAAGATGATTGATCATCCCATGGCAGTTAATCTACATCTTCAACTCTGAAAACTTTTACACCATGCGAGGATCTAAAGTTCTTGTTAATACAAATATGATCATTTGATTTTCTTATTGCAGTCTGGTGATAAACATGTTGCTTTAAATATTCTTTTATATGAGAAAACACTTCCTTCAATGATATATTCATTCATTGCACAAAAATTGGTGAATAATTCTCCCAAGTCTGTGTTTCTCCGTGATCTCTTCATAACCTGTCTTGTCTGATCCTGTCTTGGCAATTTGATATTTTGATATTGCCAATTATTTTATTACATCTAGTAATTTGAATTTTCTGGTAAAATTCCTCCTGAACGAATTCATCCTTATTATTTGTTTTTGTGTTACATTGGACCACATTTATGTTTGCTTTCTGTTTTATAGTTCTAAATGTGGTTGTTATTCTAGAACTTACTGCTTCCACTCTTTTAGTACTTTGTCTGCTTCTGTAGATAGAATTAGGGTCACTCCTTCATGGTGAAGGTATGTTTTCCTCTATGGTTTGAGAACTGCATTGTTTTACCTGAGTTTAGAAGCTATCTGCTTGCTCCATTCCATATTTTTTCACATAATTCCAAATGATAATCTTATAATACGTTATTTCCCCATCACTTGCACTATTTTCCCCAATTCATACGTAGTTCTAACATTCCAGGAGCCAGTTCTGGACATGTTTCTAGGTGAAAGTAGGCCAGTCAGGGATCCAGACTCCAAATGGTGTTCTCTGTTTCCCAGCATTCTTCTACTAGCCATAGAAGGCATTCCATCGTGGTTGGCTGTGTTACTTTTCTTTTGACTTGTTCATGATTGGTTGGATTTTTCAACTAACACTTTTTACAAGATGTAGTAACCATCTCACACCAACCCTCCTTAGTCATCTCTTTTGATATGTACGGTAAGTTACACTGGTGCTATTCTCTGCTTCCCGTATGGGGCGCAGTAACACACGTGTGTTTTGTCTTAGTTGTAATATTAATTAATTGTTTGTGTCTCAGTTGTTAGCAGAATGTCTCTGTCATAGTTGTTACTTTGATTCCTTCAGTTTATGTAGTTACCACTTTAATTCTGTCTGATCCAGAGTGTTATTAATCAGATATATAAAATATAAATATCTATAATTATGAACAGTTTTCTAGTCAAAAGAGATAAATTACACAGACATAGATTGACTTTTGTTGTAGGTACACGTTGACATTGACACTTGCTGTTTTAAAGGTACTCTATCATACAGCGTATGTAAGAAGTAAGAATATAACCATATAAGAATCTTATTTGTGACTTACTTCAGGAAGCAGAAAAGGCAAAAGAGGATGATGGAAAATTTTTCTACTGTTTGCCCAAGAATCAAGGCAACTTGCGAGCTCAGTACAATCCCTATGACCTGCAGTTGGTGTCTGCTAATGTGGCATGGTCTGAAAAGATGTTTTTCACAATCAGTGCTTCATATGTTACAATGGTTAGTGTAGAAAAATGTTTCATAGTTTTCACTACAAGTAGTTCTACAAGTTTGCTGTGATGTTGATTTTTTTAAATGTATCGAATTTCATGTTCATTTGTTTAATCATTTATAAGAGTGGTTTGAGTGCTGTGAGCCAGCATGGGAGGTTGATTTCTGTTTGCACCATCACAAGCGCTTTTAGTGTTTTGTATAGGTGTGTATCTTTATGTGCCATGCCAGTAAGCATGGATAATCATAGTTTGCCGTCTCAGATGATTCTTATAATCTCAAATCAGATTTGTGTTTGTTCCCTATTATGTTATTGTGTGCAAATATCTGTTGTACTCAAGATGATCGCTTGGTCTTCCATTTGTCCTTTTCCCCATCAAGTTTGCCAGTTGTCACTAGGTTTTCAAGTGGGTTTTTTTTTCACTCAGTAACATGCCCAAAGAGTCTTGACTGTCTACCTATAATTTCTCAACTCAGTTTGCAGTTTCCATCTGCTTCTCGAAGGATGCCCACATTTATTTTTCTCTCAGACCATTAAATTCCTTGTCGTTTACTAACAAACCAAATCACTGGTGTCACAGGTGTTTCTCAGCTTGTCTACTGATTGTCCATATCTGACAAGCATTGAACAGTACAGGCTGTACATAGTACTTTAACACTCATTTTCTCACTGTGTTTAACAGCTTTTTTGTAAGTAGAAGGGGTATGACATATTCATATTTTTTTTCTGGTTGGCTCACTTTGAACTCAAGTGTACTACTACTTCTAGTACATTGGACAGATTTGCACATGTGGATTAGCTTTCTCTATTACCAGTATCCCTCGCTATCAGGCGAACCCACTCCGACATCTGAGGTACTTGTAATTTACGTCTCCAAGTCAAGGACAAGAAACCAACATTCTTGTAATTTACATCTCCCAAGTCAAGGATTAGAAATCAACATTTTAGTCAACCCCACTGGATGAAATGAATGGTCATCATCATTCTTGATGGACAAACACCAGCCATCTTAGAACTCACGGCTCCATACTTTCAATCCCACTGGATGAAATGAATGGTCATCATCATTCTTGATCGACAAACACCAGCCATCTTAGAACTCATGGCTCCATACTTTCAACCCCACTGGATTAAATTAATGGTCATCATATTCTTGATGGACAAACAACAACAACATACTAGCTGTTGCCCATCATGAGGAATGTTCCACAACTTTAGGGACCTAGGTTAAAATTGCCTACATAGATGAATAAATACTTTGGGACATTTTGGTTTAGCAATAAAAAAAAAAAAGAAGAAGAAGAAAAAAAAGGGGGTGGGGGTGAGGGGGGGGGATATTAAGAAAGTATAAAAGATATTCAGAATGATGTGGACAATTTAATTGATGCAAAATATCAAATTAATGTTTAAGCTGCTTTAGATCATCAGTAAATGAAAAGCAGTGGTAATGAAAAGTAGCAGACACAGTGAATTAACATCATTACACCTCCAGCCATTCTGATCTTTTCTTCCTTTTCTTTTGTCCTTTATCCCCCCATTGGACATACGCCCTGAACCAACTTATGCCGAACTATCCGATCTTTTTCCATCTCCTGCAGATCTGCTCCACAGTATTTGTCTCTCTTTAATTCTCTTCTTTAAGTGCTCTCAGGTTTCCCACTATTTTATTCATTTTGTTGGTTCCTATATTATCCTCAGGCTTTCTCAATGTGTGCCCAGTACAGCATCAATGTCTTTTCCTCACCTCTTGATTCTTTTGTTTTTGCCATTCTTGTAATCTTACTTTATAATTTGAAAAATATATTTTGTAAATGTGAAAAAATATATGGAGGTATTCTAAATATAGAATTGTGTAATCTTTATCTCCTATTCAGTGCTATGAGACAGAAGATGAAATGAAAGAATCAAATGTTACCCCTGCTCTCTGGTGGTTGTGGGAGAGGCGTCTCTTTTATAAGGTTTTCCAGCTTCCCTTCTTTGTGAAATTCAGGCAAGTATGTGTAGTGTCTTTGTGTGTTTAATCCTTAGTAAGGGTTTACAAATATCCTAAGCTTTACACAGTGTGGTGACTGCTTGGACAAACAGATTTATTCCTCAGCCCAAAAAACTCTTCCAGCATACACCTGCACTGGTATGGAAATCATGTTGAAAATGAATAAAAGCAAACATTTTGTTGCAGGTAAAATATAGTGTGAACATTCTTATTTTAACACTATGTTTTATACAATAAAAACTACTGGATTAAAGGTCTATGCTTTGGCATAATTATTTTATTTACTTTGTCAACAAATGTCATCTGAAATTTTGTCAATTTTTAACATATGTTTTTCTTGTGTTATTTGAATGTTGGTGAGCGACAACTTACTTTTCATTCTTCTTCCAGCTATATGAAGTATTGCGTTGTCAAATGGTTTTTGGAAGTTAATGAGTTAATGTAGTAGCAGTAGTAGCAGCAGCAGCAACAGCAGCAGTGCCCCAACTTCACAGTAGTAGTAGAAGTAGCAGTAGCAGTAGCAGCAGTGCCCCAACTTCACAGTAGTAGTAGAAGTAGCAGCAGTGCCCCAACTTCACAGTAGTAGTAGAAGTAGCAGCAGTGCCCCAACTTCACAGTAGTAGTAGAAGTAGCAGTAGCAGCTGTGCCCCAACTTCACAGTAGTAGTGGAAGTAGCAGCAGCAGCAACAGCAGCAGTGCCCCAACTTCACAGTAGTAGTAGAAGTAGCAGTAGCAGTATGGTTCCAACGTCACAGCATCGGGTTGCCTCATGATTGTTCTGTTCCTGTGCCAGCGAAAAACCACATGAAATGCCCATCATTTGTCACATGTGAACTCATGAAAAAAACAGTAACTTTGACAAGAGCACCGACAGCAGGCCATTCTTCACATGATTATCCAGTTCATTGTCGAAGGAGACAACTGTTTGACAAACAGGCTGCACACTCATTAGTAGCAGCAGCAGCAACAGCAGCAGTGTCCCAACTTCACAGTAGTAGTAGAAGTAGCAGTAGCAGTAGCAGTATGGTTCCAACTTAGCCAGCTGTCCAGTGTGCCGGCAAGCAAGCTGTCCAGCATTTTCTGAATTTGCACTTCATAACAGTCACTTATAACACATTCTTTATAAGACATACAAAAAAGCATTCCAAATGAAATTTACAGCTCAGTGTTGCACCAAGCACTCAGCTCAGTAGCTGGGCGACAAAACCCAGTCCTCTACATCCAAATATGGGGAAAATGCACAAGTAGACCGTGTCCTGAGACAATTGGTTCTCCAAGATATTAATGGCCAACCTGTCTATCCGCCATACTATATAATGTAATTTATCAGGCATATCAACAGAAGACGTGTAATATAGAAGTCAAACCCATGCAAGAAAATACTAGGCAAGAGAAGGAAAGTGAGACAGTCTGATGATAGGGGAAAGATTAAACAGCTGGACAGCAAATAATAAAAGTAATAAACATTTGCAAGATAAAAACATTAGGTGATGGAGAGGATTGGAGAGTCATGATCACTTGTATGTCATCATCATCTCATTTCATCTTGTTCCTCTTTACCTTGCGGTGTCAAAGTGAAACATAAATAGCAGGAGAGTGCCCATTTATGGTCTTCATATATCAAGATTCCCATGGACTCTTTTATTCCCTATGTCCATCGTTTACATCAGAGGTTCCCAACCCACGGCCCGCAGGCCACTTGTGGCCCGCCAACTTTCATAAAGTGGCACTCGATACCTCTTTATATAATATATAATATAGTTTAATAATTTCAAAAATGCACTTGGAGCGCCCAGTCAGCATGCAATAATTTACGCTGCTCGTGGTTGTTATGCTCAGATATTATTGAATGCGTCTGTTCAGTTTGCAACGAAACACAACGCGGTGTAGTTCTGACAATGACTTCCTTTAAAGTTTTAGAATGTAGTTGACGAAAGTTAAGAAAGGTATGAATAATTTTGCACAACATTTATAATGTTATAACGTTGTGGCCCACTTGACTACCGAAAATAGTAGATATGGCCCTCTGCTTGAAAAGCTTGGGAACTACTGGTTTACATGGTCGGTTTCTTCTTCTGGTTCCATTTGGTCTGTACATCATTGCTTGTTGTGGTATACTGTTAGTTGGTAACCTAGTTATATAGCCAAACCATTTAACTTGCTGTTTTCTAATGAAATCTAGTGCTGCAATAACCCCTACTTTTGTCTGATTTCTTTATTTCTGATTTTCTCTCTTCTTGATACATTGAGTATTCTTCTCAAGAATCTCATTTCTGTTGTAATATTTCTTTTCTCTTTTTCTGTCATTGTTCAGGTTTGGCATTGGTAGCATAGAGTTGGTAGGAAGATTATAGTGTATAGTGTTTTAATAGTATCTATTGATATGTGTTTGTCCTTTAGAATTGGTGCCTTTTGTCCAATGCGTTGATTTTCCTTATTGCATCTATTTTCGATCTCATCTTTTGATTTGTCATTTGATGATATTAAACTTTTTAAATACTTGATGTACTTGTTTCAGGAGTGTTCTTTTAGATGATATTTTGTTGTTATTTTCTTCTATGGTTATAGTCATTACCTCTGTTTTACTTATGCTAATTTTCATGTTCTGTTCCTTACACACTTTGTTTAGACAATTTATGTGGACTTGTAATTCTGCTTCTGATTTTGCTATTAATGCTTGGTTGTCCGCAAATAGGAGCTCTTTAATGGTATAATTTGCTGTTGGTTCTTCTTCTATGTTCTGTTCATCATGCGGTGTTATGGTCTCTGTTTGGCGGGTTTCATTACATATGCTGTCTATATGGGTTATGAATAAGAGGGGAGACAGGACACAACCTTGTTGTACTCCAAATTTTATGGTGAAGGGTTCTGGGTGTCCTCCGGTTTTTCTTACCGTGCATTCACTGTTGTTGTATAAGCTTCTACTTATGTTTCTTTGATGTGTACTCACTCCATATCATTTAAGGATTTCCCACAGCATGTTTCTATTTACTCTGTCAAATGCCTTTTCTTGGTCAACAAAGGCTAAGTAGAGTGTTTCACTAAGTTTGTCTTTTCTATAAGTTGTCTAAGAGCAAAGATGGCATCTGTGCATCCATTGTTCTTCCTAAATCCAAGTCCAAGTATGTTTTTTTTTTTTTTTTGAGCAGTTGGAAAAATCCCCTGTTGGCTTGCTATATTTTACTTTAAAATGAAGGATACAGCATTTTAAGATAACAACTACATCTATCCATGTGTACAAGTAATGTTATGTAATAATGACTTTGAGTTAAAATCATTGTAATTAGTTTAAGATCTGAATAAAAAAAAATTAACACATCATAGCAGAGCTTCAGTAGGCAGAATTTAAAACACAGTCTTGCCTATACAAATAATATTAATCCAAGATTTCAAATAATGTATTTTAAAAACAATGTACATTCACATTTTCTAATTATCCTAATTCATGAAATGTGATAGTATTAAAAAGATGTTATTTTTAAACAAGTGTTACAAGCAGAGAGTGCAGGGTGCCAACTCACACACAGTAACAATTACATCTCCACAATGGCTGATTGCAGACCAATATTCAGTGTTGCCAGGTGGTCACCTTTTATGAAACACTTTCAGTTTGTCTAAACATGACAAACTGTAATTATGGCTATTGTATACCTTTATTTTGTGTTGCTTCTTTTCTACCTTCCCCAAAACTCCTGAAACACTTATTGAAGTGTGTTTGGGAGTCTCTGTGGTGAAGTGGTCAAGCCATTTGACTCGTGCTCCGAAGGTTGTGGGTTCGATTCCGGGCCGCACCCTTCGGTTTACGAGTTAAATGTTCGGAGACTCCTGTGGGTCGTCGCTAAAAGCTACGGAGATCGTGCTTTGTGCGACGCTTTCCGTTCTGCGGAAAGAGACCGAGCCATATGGGATAAAACCCGGTGCAATGAAGTCGACCCTGTCGACTTTTAAGTGACTTTTTTTTATATCTGTAGTATTATAATTGCATATCTCTAGGAGTACCTTTTCTATGGCTTCCATTAGCTTATATCTTTTACAGCCATTGAAGCAAATAAACACAAGCACACACGTTTCTACATAATGGACACAGTTGGTAAATATTATTTTATACCATGTTTACAAGTTAAATATGCATATATTATTTTATTTCACTTTGTTCACAACTAAACAGATTGTGGAAAACTTTCAAACACTGGAAACAGACAATTCACAGACGAAGGAATAAAGGAACACAGTAAGTATCCTTGGGATCGTTATTGTAGATTATATAGCATTCTGGTTTTGGATTACATTTTTCATTTGTAATGTGTTTTAAACTGGTGGGTAAAAGAGAAATGTACAGCAAAAGAGAGAAGATTAAATTATGGAAAATGGAGATAAGTAATGAAGTACTGTTTAAGTTTCAAACTGTCTGTGAAGCAGAAATAACAAATTGGTTACTTTAAACTAGTCACTTAAGTAACATTTTCTGAATTTGCTTTTTAGTTATATAACCTACATAGTTGGATACCTCTTTTAAAAACAAATCCAACGGTACCTTATTCAAGTCTGTAGGTCATTTCTTAGCCGAGATATTAATATTTGTGTGTCAGTTTATCATTTATTATAAACATATAGAAAAAAAAAACGATTTTGACTCTTTCACTTTTTGTGATCTACCTACACACTCACACCTCTGTTGGTTATACTGATGCCAACGGATATTACCACTGCTGCTGTCTAACTCAAGGACAGATAACTACTGCCAGTTTATATATTTATACACACACACACACAGATATATACATCTCCACATCATGCTGTGATGACATCAGACCGCGTGCGTGACTGCACTCGCTGTTCTCAACGTGAGGCCGTGCGGCGGAGATCAATTTTAACCAGAGAATTTGCCTTACAAAGTTATCAAAACATAAACAACCCTGGCCGTGTAGATTGATGACAATTTACACATAAATACCACAATGGGTGTTGAATGCAAACATGCATTCATTAGCATTTTATCGCTCTGAATAATCCATAAGAATATTAAATGAACATCGCTTGATTATGACACGGAAAACCGCTATTTTCTCGCCATTGAAATATCTCATTACAGCATCATAGCATGTGATCTTCATGATTTCAGTCTGGGATATCCCCGCCGACTTAAATAGTCAAATATTTCACAGTATGCGTAAAAATTGATACTGAATTGAATTATTCATGCTAGATCAATTCGCAATGTCTATATAAAACAAAATTTATGAGTCAACTTATGTCTTAAAAAGACAGTCTATTTTATCTTGGTAAGAAGAAAAATTTGAGAAGCCAAGATGTATAGATTCGTAGACAATGGAGGAAACTATAAAATTCGTTAATCGGTTTCTGCTTTAATGTGATCTTGAAATAATAGCAGAATTTAACATCATGCGTACGCTTACCGTCCCCATATCGGAGACACAAAAACAAATAACCGAAGGTCACTGCAAACAAAATTCCGGTAAAATTCGGCAAACCAAAACTCTAGTACCTACTTTAAACACAAAGGTGTCTTAGAAAGGAAGAGAACCTCTCATTCAATAGCATCTTCCTCTTTTGCCTGAATACCCTGGTATAGAATAGACTATCCACCAACTCACTTCAAGCCATCCTTATCATATTGTTAAGATTCAGCACAAGTTGTAAAACGGCTACTGATTATTTGTAACACTGTAGTTTATATCTTCTTCTTCTTCAGCGTTCCGAGCCATTGAGGTTCTTTGCTGCAAATACAATCCGTCTCCATTCGTCTCTCTGGTGGACCTTCTCTTGCCAGTCGTTGATTCCAAGTGCTTGTAGGTCTGTACATGTATTATCTCTCCACCGCCTTCTTGGTCTACCTCGGGGTCTACGGTCATTTATTTCCTGAGTGTAAGCGAGTTTTGTTTCCCTATTATCTTCCATTCTTTCTATATGCCCCAGCCATTGTAGTCTATTAGCCTTCATGATACCAGTGATTAGCGGGGACTTAAACAGATCATAAATATCTTTGTTACTTCTTCTTTTCCACTCTCCACTTTGTGTATCCCTAATGGGTCCAAAGATGCGTCTTAAAACTTTGTTCTCAAAGGTTTGTAACAAGGCTTCGTCTCCTTTCGTTGTACTCCAGGTTTCAGAGCCATACAGCACAACTGGTCTGATCAGTGTTTTGTATATTGTGATTTTGGTGTTACGAGATAGCGCCTTTGATTTTAGTAGATGTTGTAGTGCATAGTATATCTTATTTCCAGAGTTGATTCTAGTTTGTATTTCTTCCCTTATGATGTTGGAGCAGTTGAAGATCGTACCCAGGTATTTGTATGTTTCCGTTCTTTTAATGGTCATATTATCTATTTGTATGTGGCCAGAGTTTCTAGCCATTCCGTCTCTTGAAATTACCATATATTCTGTCTTATCTTGGTTGATAACCAGCCCCATCTGTTGGGCTTTTTCCTTTAAGTGAGTCAATATTTCCAATGTCTTTTGTTCACTTTGCCCTATAATATCTATATCATCTGCATAACCAAGCAGCTTGGATGTTCCTCCAATATCACATTCCTCCTTTACCTTCCTTACAACTTTCTCTAGAGCAAGATTGAAGAGTAGCGGCGATAGTGCATCACCCTGTTTCAATCCAGATGTTATTTGGAAGGGGTCTGATTTCCTGCCTTTATATGTTACTATATTATAAGTATCTTCCATGCATAGTCTGGTCATGTTGATTAACTTCCTTGGTATTCCAAATTCCTGCATAGCATTCCATAGACTATTCCTATGGACACTATCATAAGCCTTTTTAAAATCCACAAAAATGTTATGGAGATCTCTTTTATATTCCCAATGTTTCTCGGCTATTTGTCGTAAGATAAATATCTGATCTATTGTTGATCTGTTTTGTCTAAAACCCGCCTGGTAGTCACCTAATATGTCTTCTGAATATGGTTTTAGTCTATTTAGTAATACTGCGGATAGTATCTTATAGCTTGTGGACAGTAGTGATATTCCTCTATAATTTCCACATTGGAACTTGTCTCCTTTCTTAAAGATAGGTATCAATAATGACTCTTTCCAGTCATGGGGTAATTCTTCTGTCCTCCAGATTTTTATTATTAGTTCGTATAACTTTAGATGTAATGCATGGCCACCTACCTTTATAAATTCAGCAGCAATTCCATCAGTCCCAGTTGCCTTATTGTTTTTAAGTCGTGTGATTACATATAGGATTTCTTCAAATGTAGGTTCTTCAATTTGTGGTTCGCATGTTAGAACCTCTTCCTGTGAGAAAATGTTACTTGGAGCTTCACAATTTAGTAATTCAATAAAATATTCTTTCCATGTGTTGCACATTTCCTCATTGGTATTTATCATATTCCCATTTTTGTCTTTTAAACCATATGTGTTTTGTTGGTGCCCTCGTTTCATTGACTTCAGTTCTTTAAAAAATTTTCTGGATTCATTTTTCTGGTGATTAGTTTCCATATCTTTGATTATATTACTCATATATTCTCGCTTCTGCTGTCTGACTATTTTTGTAGCCTCTTTACATTCATTTCTATAATGCTCTTCCTTTTGGATGTTATTGATGTCATTTAACCATACATGTCTGGCATTCTTCTTCCTAATGACTGCTTCTTCACATTTTTGATTGAACCATCTGTTCTTTCTATGCGTGGTTAACACACCGAGACATTCTTCTGCGGTAGACTGAATTGTATTCTTGATGTTCAACCAAGTTTGGTCAATGCTATCCTCCAAAGGGTTTTGCAGAGTTTCAAGTTTACATTTTATTTCATCTGTAAATTTATCTTTGACTGTAATGTCTTGCAGTTTTTCTCTGTTATATGTTGGGTGTAATCTTTGTAATTTAGTATAGAAAGCTCTCTTAAGTTTTATTTTAAATTTTGCTCCAACGAGGAAGTGGTCACTGTGGCACTCAGCTCCTCTATAACTTCTGACTTGCTGTATGTTTGATGCATTTCTGTTGTTAATTAAAATGTGATCTATTTGATTATAGGTTCTCTTGTCACATGATTTCCAAGTTTGTTTGTGTATATCCTTTCTTTGTAGTCTGGTACTGCTAACCTGCAGTCCTTTGGCTTCTGCCAGGTTGATGACTCTCCATCCATTATCATTTGAAGTTGTATGTAGGCTTTCCATACCGGCCACTTTTTTATTAGTTTGCTCTCTACCTATTTTTGCATTGAAGTCTCCCAGCACAATCAGGATGTCCTGTTTGGGGGTTTCTTCTATGACATCTTCCAGATCATTATAAAAGTCTTCTTTAATATCATCTTCTTTCTCTTCAGTAGGTGCATGTACATTAATCATCGTTATATTTTTCCATTTACCTTTTATTCGTAATTTACTAATCCTGTCATTAAAAGCTTTAAAGTTTAAAACGTTCCCCCATAACTCTTTTTTGATGACAAATCCTGTTCCTAATTCATGTTTATTTTGGGTGTTTCCTCCATATATTATAATCATTCCATTTTGCTCTAAAGTACCCTCTCCTGGCCACCTTATTTCTTGAATTGCTGTTATATCCATTTGATATTCAATCAGCTCCCGGGTTAGTTCTTCGGCCGCTCCAGCTCGATATAGTGTCCGTACATTCCATGTTCCAAATCTCAAAAGTCCTTTAACGTTCCAAGGTCGTTGTCCAGATAAGTCAGTCCGATATCGAGGCTCATGTATTTGTTTCGTAACAAAGAAAGGTTTTTACAAAGGTGGGGATGTTAACCCCACGCTTCAACCCCCAACCTGGAGGACCAGGGTGTTTCTCTTTGTCTGTTCTCTACCCTTTGACCTGTCCGGCTTGGGAGGCCCTGCTGGTAGCTACGCTACCGCCGGCATAGCTCTCAGGGTCATTGAGAAACTCAAGCTCCCCCACCACGACAAGGTGTAGTTTATATAGTTTTCAAAAATGTTCTTGGGATTTCATTTGTCATACAAACGTTTTCGCTTTCATTTCCAGAGAAAAGCTGCACAGATCGCTTTTCATTGTGAATGAAATTCTCCAAGGCTGTTTGATTCATATTCAAGGTTTATGTGAGAATGCAAGAACTGTATTCAAGGATGGTGACACAAGTAGCATTATCTCCCTTCTAGAGCTGGAGCCAGTTGTGACCATGACCTTACAGGAATTTGAAAGTATTCAGAAAAACAGATGTGATAGAGCTTTAGAGCAGCTGACTTCACTTCGGGAAAACATAGTTCACATTGTTTGGGAGTCGTGCACTGTGAGTCATTTGTGTTATACATTGTGTGGAACTGTAAGTAGTCCCTATATAATAATATAAAATATATGCAATATTCCCAACATCAATATCACCATCATTATCATCATTATACCAAATGGCGCAGCCATTCATGTATATCTGCAGATCTCAGTCCTTGGTGTTCTGGATCAACTCTGCTGATGATATTCCTCCATGCCACCGTCTGAGTCTATCCAGCATCATTTTCCTCAGTCTGCATCTTTTATCTCTGATCGTTTCAGTCATCATTGTTTTCCAATACCTCTCTTCTCATATGATGAAAGAACGCCGTTTTCTTTTTCTTACAGTTGTATATAATATTCTACTTTTATTAACCTGTTCAAGGCAATCATTGTTTGTTACTCTGGTATTTGCAAAATTCAACATAGTTGTGACAAAATAAACTTTAAAATAACTGAACTTTAATTTGTTCATTCCTTTTCTCTCTCTCTCTATCTCTCTCTCTCTCTCTCTCTCTCTCTCTCTCTCTCTCTCTCTCTCTCTCTCTCTCTCTCTCTCTCTCTCTCTCTCTCTCTCTCTCTCTCTCTCTCTCTCTCTCTCTCTCTCTCTCTCTCTCCTCTCTCTCTGTCTCTCTCTCTCTCTCTCTCTCTCTCTCTGCCTCTCTGCTTACACATACAAATAAGCACGTACACATATATTTGTATATTTTCTTTTACTTATCCTTTTACAGGACATTGCTGTCAATACCAGCATTTTACTGCTATTGTTGATGTCTTGGCAAGTTTTACGTTTAGTAGTTTGCCATTGCTTTCTGAACGACCGGCTCCCATACCAATTCGTTAAAACCCAGTGCAACGCGGTCTGCTGCCAAATCGTGCTCAGCTGTGTTTCGAACGCTGGTAAGCGGGATTATTAATCGCATCTGTAAGTCCTTCACCATGGAGACCAGCATATTTGTATATCTATATATATATTTAGTACCCCAATAGTCTCTATACCTAGGTAAACATACAAGCAGTGAGCACCATATCTTGATATTTGCCTGGTTTAATGGATAAATTAACACTTTTATGTTAATGGATCAGTCACTGTAGTCATGTGAGGTCCCGCTGTCTCAGATCACTTGATTTTCATCTTGAGAGTACTGGAAGGTAATGGTCTACCAGAAATATATTAAAATATGAAACACCTAAAGGAACAAACTTGAAGAGCAGCTATGTGCTCAACGTTCAATGTGTTAACATGAGTGCATCTTTCAAGAGAGAGACCTTTGTATGTTTAGACATAAATGACAATCATAACTATATTTTTGTGTTTGCATTTTTGTATGTCTGATGATTGTATGTGCTTTTCTCCCTGCCTGCGTGCCTGCCTGCCTGTCTGTCTGTCTGTCTGATTGTTGGTTTGTCTGTCTAGAACTAGCTGTAATCCTAATGTTTATTTATAGAGTCACAGATGCTGTGAAAATGAAATATACTGTTATGGGTAGGTATTTTCTAATGTTGAAATTTAGCTAGGACAGCAACATATTTGGCCTACTCTTTGAGATTTCCAGCAGTGCCATTAAACGCCTCTAAATACTGATGTAAAGAACGCTAGTTTAGTTTGTGCTGCCTAGGTTTTATTTTACTGTAAAATATAATCTATAATGCATACTCATGTATAATATGCATGCTTGATTTAGCTAAAATATTCTGGTAAAATTGAAATTTGCATATAATATGTACCATAATTTTTCATTATTGTGTTTTATGAAGCATTTTTGAAAACAATATCTGACACATTGAAAAACACACAGCACATTCAATGTTGTGCTATTTTCACTATCAAACAGTGACAAAAACTTCACAGACTATGTTTCTTTCAATATAAAAATGACATAATTTTAATTACTCATATATAGTACGCACTTGAGTTTTAGCCGACAAGCACGAGTAAAAATTGTGCGAATTGTACATGAGGTTTTATGAAATGATATTGAATATAATGTGTTGGTTTCTTCACAGACTGTAGCAGAAATGGAAGGTATAACACAAGGAATCAGAGATAACAAGAACAATGGATTACACGTACAACTTCCAGCTGTTGAAGGTAGTCGCATTACTGGCCAGGTTGTCACTCATGGAGATACGTCAAAGATCACAGAAAAGGGTAAAACTAAAATGTTAATTCATAGCTGGTTCAGTATGTAAAGTCTGTAAAAGACAATTTTTGATTCATGCTTAATGTCACTAAATATGATACCTATTGAAGGTAATATGACCGGTTTATTGTATTAGTGGAGCATCTTCATGACACTGTGAAACTATCCATTAGAGCTCCAGTCTCTTCCTTCAGATCACATGAACAATGGAAAAAAGGACACCAAACATCCATTAAAAATAACAGGTGCAGTTACTTGGAAAGACATAATCAATTATTGCTGTTTTGACTGAACAGGTAACTGTAGGCTTGCGAATCACTTGTTTCCCACATTCTAAATCAGATCTGACCACTCTGCAATTGTCTTGCAAATGTCTCTCTGCAAATGACATCCTATTTAGAATATGTCTTGAAGACATATTTTTTTTCGTTTTGTTTTGTTTTGTTCGCATATCCTTTACGGGACATCGCTGTCAACATCAGCATCTTTCAGCTGATTGTTGATTTCTTGGCAAGATTACGCTCAGTAGTTTGCCATTGCTTTCTGAGGGACTGGCTCACATACCCCGTAAGTTACCAACGTGGCGAGAACCGCTACTGATTCTCGCGTAGCTTATGTTCCTCATGTGGATATATGGGATTACGGAGAAAGACATTAACCTCTAGGCCAGGGAGACTGGCAAACACATATTAGAGATCCTAAATATTAGAGATCCTAAATATAGCCATCAATTAGTAATATTTTTTTAGGGCTTGTGGTTCCCCCAGAGGATAGAGCAACACTCTGAGGCCCTTGCGTTCCCCCTGTTTTTATTGTGGGCCTCTTAGTCCCACTATGAGCCTTCTGCCCACAGTGGCCCATCAAAGCCCACAGCTACTGTGGGGAGTCGGAAAGTTTGATATCTCAGCCTCTGGCCAGACCAAGTGCAGTACTGGGGGGATACTACACTTTGATCTTAGCCAAAAACTGTCCTGAGACCTAACAGCTAACAGTAAAGTTTACATCTAAATCTGGATTAGACATCTGAGAAAGAGAGCAAGAAGAAGTAGACGAAAATTGCCTGAGGAGACTCTCAGCTCAGTACATAAACTCTGTAGCACCAGCAAGGATCCCATGTGTATATTGTTGTTATCAATCTGGCAACATCCAGGTTTCTGCCCTTCAGTCCAATGCCACATAGTAATACATGCTAGTGTTCAAGAGTTCTATATAATGTGTTTCTTTTTTCTTGCTTAAGGGGAAGTTGTTTTCTCATATCTGTAAGAGCTGACACTCAAAGAGATGATGTTTAACACTCTTGTAAGGATGTTTACAAAGCGGACACTCTGGAGTTCTGGAGTGATGTGTGAACACTCTTGTAAGGATGTTTACAAAGCAGCCACTCTGAAGTGATATGTAAACATTCTTGTAAGGATGTTTACAAAACAGCCACTCTGGAGTGATGTGTAAACATTCTTGTAAGAATATTTACAAAGCAGGCACTCTGGAGTGATGTGTGAACATTCTTGTAAGAATATTTACAAAGCAGACACTCTGAAATAATGTGTGAACACTCTTTGTAAGAATAGTTACAAAGCAGACACTCTGGAGTGGTGATGTGTGAACACTTTTTAACAATGTTTACAAAGTAGCCACTTTGAAGAGATGTGTGGTTGAAATCTGTTGAGATGCATGTTAAGTGGTATTTGTTGTGTTTGAAGTCTAAAAATTGTGTTCCAATCCTCCTTGTCAGTTGGTTTACATTATTATTATAAATGAATTAGGATCAAGACCTAGCAAATATTTGTAGACTTCACTCCTGGTGTCTCCAGTGATCATCGGTTCAACCAAGTTTCTTTATTTACAGTTCTGACTAGCTGCTTGGCTGTTTTATGATTTGTTACCATACATGGTTGTTCTTTACTAGTATGCCTGCCTTGTCATGATCAGGTATGTTAGAATGACTAAGTGTGATTATCCTAGTGTTGTGACGTGTGCAGTTAAGAGTTATCTTACCAAGTTCAGTCCTCTTCTACCAACTGTTTTCTGGAGCAAACAGAGCAGACAGTGAGTCAATGACAATAATGATATTCTGTCTCTGTGGCGAAGTGGTCAAGCCGTTTGACGTTTGACTCGTGAGCCGAAGGTAGTGGGTTCGATTCCGGGCCGCGTCCTTCGGTTTACGAGTTAAATGTTTTGGAGACTCCCATGGGTCATCGCTAAAAGCTACGGAGTTCGTGCTTTGTGCGACGCTTTCCGTACTGCGGAAAGAGACCGAGCCATATGGGATAAAAACCCGGTGCAATGAAGTCGACCCTGTCGACTTTTAAGCGACTTTTTAATGATATTCTGGATCCATGAAAGATAGACCTAATAAACAGCCTCCAGTCAGTGATTTTTGCTTCATAATTTGTGCACACCTCGGCACATGCTTTAGATAGTTTCTCTGAAGACCTGTATGGCTACTGCATATAAACTCTACAGCCTGCGTTGATTCATTCATCATGTGCCATGCCGATAAGCATGGGCGGTCATGATTCGCCATCTCACTCGATCACCAGAGTCATAGATCACCTCAGTGTTCTTTTCTCTACCATACCACGTTGACCAAGCCATCCAGGTATTTACTTCTCAGCCTTCCCCTTGGTCTCGTCCCCTCAATCTTGCCAGTTGTCATCAAGTTATCCAATTTATTTCTTCTCATAACATGACCAAAAAATTGTGACTGTCTACGTCTAATCTCTCTAATCAGCTTACAATTTTCATTTGTTTCTTGTAGGACTTGGTCATTAGTCCTGCATTGATAGCTTTGTTAATAGCAGAACCATAAGTATATACATATGGGGAGCCATGATTGTGCACATGAGCATACTTCACAAAACTTTATTCTTCCTTGCAAGAATATTCATATGTATGTTTTTTATTTTCACAGTGAAAAGGCCTCTATATGTGGAAATATCTGAGTGGCGGAAAATCCTGGCTAGACTGTCCTGTTTTCTGCGGTGTGTAGACTATATTCTTCAGGATTTGTTGCGACATCTTGTGTTTTCTGCTGTCCAGAAGTTGAGAGAATGTCTGGTGACTTCCTACCATGCTGACAAATGTGAAGAGTTGGATGAAAAATATGAACCTGAAGTCTCTGTAAGTAACAGAAAAACACATTATCAGTTTACCTGTCTAAATGCATTATTTATACAAAACTGAAAAGGAATGTTTATATTGAAATTCAGTGAATAAAGTAAAAGATGAAGCATAATTAGTCATCTTCACAACAACATAATCACAAAATCAAACGTTTTCTCAAGACAAAAGCAAGACATTAAACACAGTTATAAAAACAGACAGTGTGTTTGTTTGTGCAGTTGCTAGGGGGCTACATTGATAATGTCGTGAGCACGGTCAGATGAGAGTTTGATGCCTGCATTTATTGCCCGCTACAGTGAGTGAAAGAATGGCTAACTATTCCTCAGTGCAGTCTGGCGTATAAGCTGTGATGCTTCCAGCACATCACAGATCCATAGCGGACTCCTGCCTTCAGAACTTGTTTTATCTGATTCACTGCCAAACAAAAAGTGGGTTTGCACCAAACAGAAATTGGTGACAGAAAATGGGAAGTATGGGTGTGTTGCAGTAATGATCTAACAATGGTCAAATGGTAGCAGCTATATTGTATTAAATATCAAGTTAAAGGAGATTGCACAAGAAACATGTCAGTGTTGCTACTATTGCTAAAGGTTAGAAATATAATCATAATAATGTTAGATTTTGTTTAAAAAAAATTGAAGACAGGGGTGAAAATTATTTTAAATTTCCACTTAACAAGGCAGTACAGCAGCTGAAAAATGCTGGTGTTGACTGCAACGTCCTGTAAGAGATATGCAACTTTAAAAAAAATAGTGATTTATAATGGTAAATCATAGTGATTAGCGATCGGTTAATATTGATATTTATCTGAGTAGTAAACAAAGTAAACAGTTGCCGTAAATACACAATTTTAGTGTAAATTAAATTTACAATTCTAAGTAATTTATTCCATATATGGATGTGTTATATTAAGTTTTTATTTGTCAGTTTATAGTCTTTTTTTTTAACCAGATAGTGATTTGAATATTAGAATTCACTAGTGTTTTTAGTGAAAATCTTCTCAGATTTCATCCTACATATGTATGTAAATAGAATAATCTAATCATTCAATCACTGCTATGTAAATGTAAAATGTTTTTTTGACTTTTTCTATATTTATAAATGGATTAATTGTAAAAAATATTGTGTCAGATCCCATCGCAATAAAAATATTTCATCAAAGGCCTTGTGTAAGTCAAAATTGTGTTTCCATATTTCCAAATTAATTTTAACACACACACTTTTCTTAAAGAAACATCAACTAAACATTAAAATATTCCAAAACAATGAGCACGTCTGAATATTCAACAATTTCCTTTAAATGTTTTCTATACTGTACTCATCCTTAGGCACAATATTATAGCAAATCCAAATTATGTAGGTGCTGATTTTTAAGATAAAAGTAATATTCAAAGCTATAAATTTTTATGGCAGAACTGTTGCATGGAATGAAACAGATGGGTTTTGCTAGAGTATTAGATAAAATCCTTTTATGATATTCAAGAATTGCTTGAAACCAAAATATCAGGTTATAAAAAAGGAACATAGTTTAAAGGATATATTTCACAAACTCTGTGGCAAAGGGGTTATGAATGCAATTCATAATCCGGCATACTGCATTCAAAACACATCTGCTGGTGATTTGGAAGTAGACCTCCTTGTGTTGGTTTCCATACAATGGTATGAGTGCCGGTTGTTCAAAAACAATGGGAAACTACTGAACGTAAACTTGCCCAGGAGTCACAAACAGCCAAAAAATGCTGGAATTGACTGCAATGTCCTGTGTGCAATTAATTCATTTTTCACAAACTTGATTTAAAGGTAAACACTACAGGCAAGCTCTTACACCTGCATTTGAATGCCAGCCTTCAATTGGTGGTGTCTTTAGCCCATCCAAAATTGTGAATCTGTTTCTGAAGATACTTCTAATATTTCTGTGCAATTAATATTGTGGGGCACACTGGGATACCACGATAGTGACCACTACCCTTGTGTCATCCTGATCAAGAAAGACGGGGCCATGAGTCAAAGAAACAAGACAAATGCCTTCCTGTACGACTACACTGGTCAAGACGCCATAAGCAAGATCAGAAGAAGTAAACTAACTTCCTCCCGCAGGAGACAAGAAAGATGGTTGCAGCCACCATGGTGGAATGGAGAGGTCGAGAAGGCATGGCTGGGAAAGAGGCAGGCTGTCAAAGACTGGCAAAAGGCCAGAAAGGCTAACATGCCACAGGTTGAGTTGGCGAACCTGAAGACTGAGGTCGATAGGACGACGACGTTATTCAAATCCTGCGCCAAACAGGCCAAGGCCGAGAAATGGGACGAGTTCTGCAGGAAGGTGTGCTCCGAGCGATCTCTTACGACATTCTGGCGCCTCCACAAGAGCATGAACGGTGCTGCACAACGTAGGGGTATTCCAGACTTTCAAGGCACAGACCTGGCAAGGAAAAAGTCGGATGCGGATAAAGGTAAGGCCCTTCTTGCACGCTACATAGAACAGACTGACCAGAAAGACGAGCCCGCCAGACAGAGGACCACAACGACACTCTCTCAGTTGTGCGAGGGGGTCGGGACAGACGAAGAATGGACAATCACAGCTGAGACATTGCGTGTGATGCTCAAGAAATCACATAACACCGCCCCAGGCCCAGACGGCATCCGATATGGTGACCTACTGGTGATATCAGATGATGACATGGAAGAACTGGCCAGAGAATTCAACACCAGTATCCAGAGGGGTCAGGTCAAAGAAGAATGGCTACACAGCTACTTGCTGCTGCTGCCAAAACCGAACAAAGACCACTCCAAGATAAGCGGCTACAGAATCATTACGATGCAGAATACTGTTGGCAAGCTACTGGAGAAAATTGTAGCACACAGACTTGCTTGTGGCTTGGAACAGCTCGGCTGCTTCCCGCCCACACTTGGAGGATACAGACGCAACAAAGAGTCATGGCTGAATGCGGCGGTCTTTGCTCAAGATGTTTACGAAGGATTTCAGGTCAGAGAAGAGACATGTGCGGCCGCCATAGACTTAGAGGACGCATATAACAGAGTATCTTTCGAGCACTTGATGCAAACCCTCCTCAGACTGAAAGTGCACCCTCACCTTGTACGATGGATAGCTGCAGTTCTGCTCCAAAGGAAGGTGGTGCTAAGATGCGGGAGTTGGTCTTCTGAGCCGATAACGATATGTCCAGGATTGCCGCAGGGTTCACCACTGTCACCAGTACTATTCAACGTGTATACGGTGCCGATCACTGAACAACAGTTGGACGGGAGGGGTAGGACTCTGTCATTCGTTGACGACATCCTCGTGTATCGACAGGGTCGAGATAGACAGGCGGTTGCCAATGATATGCAGGGCGAACTAGATCGAATTTCCTCATGGTGTGCTGATGCCGATGCCCTTGTCAACCCTGCAAAGGCAACGGTTACATGGTTCTCACTAAACAACCATATTGTGAAAACAGACCTGCCGGCAGTAAGAATGGATGGGAGCGGTTTGAGTAGAACCCAGTCAATGACATATCTTGGCGTGAGGCTTGATCGTAGCCTGTCCTTCAGAGATCATGTCGATTATGTCATAACGAAGGCTCAAAAAGGTTTGTCAGCAATGAGAGTCATGGCGACTGCCAATATCGAGCAAAGACTGCTAATACTTCTGTTCCAAGGACTTGTGCTTTCACGCATCGAGTATGCCCTGACCATCCTCACTGTCAGCCCTACACAGATTGGAAGACTTGAAAAGGTACAAAACGAAGCCATGCGCATCATTTTGGGCTGCACGAGAGACACCAGCTGTGTAGCAATGAGATACCTCCTTGACTTCCCGACAATGGAACACAGGATCAAGATCTGGAGAGCTCGTGCATACTTAAAAATAAGTGCAGATGAGCAGCACCCTCTGCATGACGCTATATTCAGAGAAAAGGATGACAGGCTAAAGAGGGGAAAATCATGGATGGGTCGGGCGGAAGATGTCGTCAGACAGGTCTGCAGTCTTACCAGTATCAACCCCGGCATGGAATGGGTGCTGGTGCCTCCAGCTTTTAAGTGCACTTTCTCCTGCATTATCACACTCGACAGACGGTGCAGAGAGCAGAACCCTGCCGCTGTCAATGCAGAGGTTAACGTGCTCATCTATGAACACTCAGATAGCCCCGAAGTGCTCATCTATACAGATGGATCTGTGGTAAAGCAGCAGAGAAGTGCGTGGGCATTTACAGCCCGTTCAGCGGGCCGAACCGTTCAAGAATCCAGTGGTGCCCACTCTATGACCACGAGCAGCATGACGATGGAGGTGATGGCAGTTACACAGGCTTTCATTTGGCTGGAATCACAGCATTATACCAACGTGTGTGTACTAAGTGATTCAATGAGCATGATTCAGAAGGTCGAAGCTGGATCTGTACGTAGACAGTGGACTGAATCGCTGCGGAAGTCTGTTGTCCGTAAAGTCACCTTCATCTTCATCCCGGGACATGCGGGAGTCGAGGGAAATGAACGAGCTGACAAACTGGCTGGCTCTGCACCCCCTGTAGATGGCCAGCCCATGGATCGTGCCGATGTTATTAACGTCCTTAAGGACATGGTGAGAACAGAGGACTTTGACGTCAGTGATTCCACATCGCTGTCCAGGATGAAAGACCTGGGAGTAAGAATCGGCACAGCCAGACGCGAGAGGTACATCGGGAAAACAAAGCGCCTCGTCAACCAACACAGAACTGACACTATTAGCCACCGGACGCTGATGAATATGCTGGGGGGAGGATCTGAGCACCTATGGACATGTCCGGAGTGCAACGAAGATACCCCAACTGATAACTGATAACTGATAATATGAATGAACTCAGTTAAAAATGTTTGTGTCTTATTTTATTAATTTCTTCTCGTGTTTTTATTTTTACATTTTAGGACTGGCTAAAAAAAGTCGCTTAGTTCTGAGTTTGCTTGGTAGCCAAATAAATGTGCCCACATTTGAAATTTATTGCACATTTACACAATACCAATTCCATAGTTATTGATTGTAGCCAACTTTCTACTTTCATAACATACATTTTGTGTGTGTGTAGAGATATATTGTTTGGAATTATCTTTATAATTAATAGTCAGACTGTAATAAAAACTGTAATAAGTCTGTAAATGTAAAAACTATCCTAGATTCTCGATGAAGCCAACCAGGGAGACATCATAGAAGGTGAGGTCAACCCAGTGTTTTCTGTCAGACTTTTTTTGAATGTCACATCCCCTGAATCATCCAAGTCATCTCAGTCAACCTCACAGGAAGGAGCTAAAAACACAAGTGGGGCAAAACTGAAATGGCTACTGCCTGTTGATGATAATGTGGATTCTTCTGACCCCCGAGAGTTTGAGTCAGGTCAGTTAGTGTTGCATGGTACATCTGGAGAATGACTGTTGAGGAGCAGAGAATGTTTTGTTTTTGGAACTTAGTTACTTTTGCCGCATAATTATTTATGGGCATTCTTTGGTCTTCCAAATTTGCATTAAAATGTGATTAGGAAGACACATAGACAGCACAGTTTGTTGAGCTTCCTAGTCACATGTTATGTTAATTTGTTTTTGGTCTAAACTCAATTGATGTCTCTTCACCTCTTGTCTTCTTATAATCCATGCTGTGTGATGGTGGTGATCATGTCTGTCTACAGCCCTCTGTCATTTGTGCTGGCAATCATATCTGATAGTGATGTTCCTCCATGTCAAACTGTCCAGCCATTTCACTCCCCCTCTGTACCCATCCCTATTTGTTGATACCATTCAGAATTTGCGCTAGAGTGATTTAGTTTCATTTATATACTTTTTCCATCATCATCATCATCATCATCATCATCATCATCATCATCATCATCATCATCATCATCATCAAATGCCTTGTCAACTGGTATGGGCAATCATACTTCTTCACAGCATCCATTCTTTAGCAGAATCTATCACTTATATGCTCTTTCTTTGCCTTGATGCCAGGTTGTCAAGAATCTTCTCTCACATCCTTCCTGATCTCTTGTCCATTAATTTTATCAGTTATCATAATATGTTCTAGTTGTTCTTTTCTCATAATCTGGTAGGAAATACTGACTTTCTCATTTGATGTTTGTGATGGGCTGTCTTTCTGTCTTAACCTCTTTTAAAACATTTAAATGTCTTATTTCCATTTCCATGATATTTCAACATTCTTCTATAAAACTACATAAAATTTTGCTTTTTTTAAAATGCACATAACAAATGTTGGAGCAGAACACCTGCAACTTTAGGTACTGAACATACAATGTATCCATACAAGATTGGAAGATGCAGGAAGATTCCTGGGGGGGGGGGGGGGGGGGGGGGGGTTGTTGTTAGAGGCTGTGGAGATCTGTGTGGAAATGTGTGTGATCTGTGCGGAGTCATGTGTAATCTGTGTGGAGACTTGTGTGATCTGTGTAGAGACATGTGGGATCTATGTGGAGACATGTGTGATCTGTGTGGAGACTTGTGTGATCTGTGTGGAGACTTGTGTAATCTGTGTGGAGACGTGTGATCTTAGTTAGTTAGTTGTGGTTCCAACTTCACGGCAATGGGTCATTCCCATATTGCTCCGTTCCTGTGCCAGTGAATATCACACAAAATGTTCCTCTTTGCCCAATGTGAACAATGGAATAGACAGGAGTCGCGACAAGCCAACAGCCCGCACAGGTACACTGTGCATAATGCCGCCGCCAGATTGCCAACACAAAAGTCCTAAATGAAAATACAGTTCATCGTCGATGGAAACGGCAGTCACCAAAAAGACTTCACTGATCCAGGTTTTATCCCATATGGCTCGGCCTCTTTCTGCAGGACGACCCACCGAAAGCGCCGCACTAAGCACAAACTCCATAGTTCCAGCGGCGACTCCCAGGAGTCTCCTGAAAAATGCACTCGTGAGCCGAAAAGGCAAACCAGTCAATCCAGCAACAGCCGGCCGCCATCGTTCCGAACATGAAGTTCACGCTGCAAACAACCGCGGACATATGTAAAAGCATTTCACGCAAAAATCACAGCTCACAGTGTCGCGCCACGCACTCACTCAGTAGCAGGGAGATGGAACCATATCCTCCTTATTCGCCCCTTACGACATGCATGGTAGGTAACAGTGTTACTATTCTTTGCTTCCCCATATGGGCCCCGGCAACACACGTGTGATCTGTGTGGAGACATGTGGGATCTGTGTGGAGACTTGTGGGATCTGTGTGGAGACTTGTGTAATCTGTGTGGAGACATGTGGGATCTGTGTGGAGACATGTGGGATCTGTGTGGAGACATGTGGGATCTGTGTGGAGACTTGTGTAATCTGTGTGGAGATTTGTGTAATCTGTTTGGAGACATGTGGGATCTGTGTGGAGACGTGTGGGATCTGTGTGGAGACTTGTGTAATCTGTGTGGAGACTTGTGTTATCTGTGTGGAGACATTTGGGATCTGTGTGGAGATATGTGGGATCTGTGTGGAGACTTGTGTAATCTGTGTGGAGATTTGTGTAATCTGTTTGGAGACATGTGGGATCTGTGTGGAGACGTGTGGGATCTGTGTGGAGACTTGTGTAATCTGTGTGGAGACTTGTGTAATCTGTGTGGAGACATGTGGGATCTGTGTGGAGACTTGTGGGATCTGTGTGGAGACTTGTGGGATCTGTGTGGAGACATGTGAGATCTGTGTGGAGACTTGTGGGATCTGTGTGGAGACACATGGGATCTGTGTGGAGACTTGTAATCTGTGTGGAGACTTGTGTAATCTGTGTGGAGACATGTGGGATCTGTGTGGAGACATGTGTGATCTGTGTGGAGACTTGTGGGATCTGTGTGGAGACTTGTGGGATCTGTGTGGAGACTTGTGTAATCTGTGTGGAGACTTGTGTAATCTGTGTGGAGACATGTGGGATCTGTGTGGAGACATGTGGGATCTGTGTGGAGACATGTGGGATATGTGTGGAGACATGTGGGATCTGTGTGGAGACGTATGATATGTGTGGAGACATGTGTAATCTGTGTGGAGACTTGTGTGATCTGTGTGGAGACATGTGTGATCTGTGTGGAGACATGTGGGATCTCTGTGGAGACATGTGTAATCTGTGTGGAGACTTGTGTGATCTGTGTGGAGACATGTGAGATCTGTATGGAGATCTGTGTGGAGACATGTGGGATCTGTATGTAGATCTGTGTGGAGACATGTGAGATATGTGTGGAGACATTGGAATCTGTGTGGAGACTTGTGTGATCTTTGTGGACACATGTGTGATCTGTATGGAGATCTGTGTGGAGACATGTGAGATCTGTATGGAGACATGTGTGATCTGTGTGGAGATCTGTGTGCAGACATGTGTGATCTGTGTGGAGATCTGTGTGCAGACATGTGTGATCTGTATGAGATCTGTGTGGAGACATGTGTAATCTGTGTGGAGACTTGTGTGATATGTGTGGAGACATGTGTAATTTGTGTGGAGACATGTGTAATCTGTGTGGAGACATGTGGGATCTGTGTGGAGACATGTTTGATCTGTGTGGAGACATGTGGGATCTGTGTGGAGATCTGTGTGGAGACATGTGTGATCTGTATGGAGATCTGTGTGGAGACATGTGTGATCTGTGTGGAGATCTGTGTGGAGACATGTGTAATCTGTGTGGAGACATGTGTGATCTGTGTGGAGACATGTGTAATCTGTGTGGATACTTGTGTGATCTGTGTGGAGACTTGTGCAATCTGTGTGGAGACATGTGTGATCTGTGTGGAGACTTGTGTGATCTGTGTGGAGACACGTGTAATCTGTGTGGAGACTTGTGTGATCTGTGTGGAGACTTGTGTGATCTGTGTGGAGACTTGTGTGATCTGTGTGGAGACATGTGTGATCTGTGTGGAGACTTGTGTAATCTGTGTGGAGACATGTGTAATCTGTGTGGAGACTTCTGTGATCTGTGTGGAGACATGTGTAATTTGTGTGGAGACATGTGGGATCTGTGTGGGACATGTGTAATCTGTGTGGGGACTTGTGTAATTTGTGTTTAGACTTGTGTGATCTGTGTGGAGACATGTGTAATCTGTGTGGAGATTTGTGTGATCTGTGTGGAGACATGTGTAATCTGTGTGGAGACTTGTGTGATCTGTGTGGAGACACGTGAGATCTGCGTGAAGATGTCTGATCTGTGTGGAGACATGTGGGATCTGTGTGGAGACTTGTGTGATCTGTGTGGGGACTTGTGTGATCTGTGTGGAGACATGTGTGATTGTTTGGAGATCTGTGTGATCTGTGCAGAGACCCAGATAAAAACCTTCTTCTCACTTCCTGGAAGTGTTGCTGTGTGATGATCTGTGCAGAGACCCAGATAAAAACCTTCTTCCCACTTCCTGGAAGTGTTGCTGTGTGATGATCTGTGCAGAGACCCAGATAAAAACCTTCTTCCCACTTCCTGGGAGTGTTGCTGTGTGATGATCTGTGTTAAGACCTGGGGTCTCTTGGGTCTTGCTGTGCCCAGTTTGGTCTTAGAAACACCTGCTATGTAGAAAAGAGTCCTAACAGAATATGTTCTGATCTATATTACTAGCCATTGTACAATGTGTGTGTACGTGATCTTCATCATTAAACTGAAGTATTAAGCAGCAGTGTTGCTGCATGGCAGCTATGTCTTGTTTTGGTTGCTTTTCATGTCATCATATGATACATTTGTCCCTCATTCTTGACAACAAGCAAGATAAAACAAGGAACACCATGAACATTACCTGTATCTTGACTATCAGCTTTCAGCAAACATTGTTTACACCTGCTCAAATACTGTTTAAGACAACTGTTTTGTATTGTTTTAATTGTATGGTTTTCTTCTCATTTGTGTTATGAATCTGGTTATCAGACAATGAGACAGAAACAGACAGTGAATATGAATCTGGAGATTCACAAATGGCTGCTGGGAATGAGAACAAGAGGAAATATGTAAACCCTGATGTTGCAAAAGAGTGAGTTGTATGTTTCTAGCTAAATTGTCTAATCTATTGTCTATAATAGTGTCATGTTATGCTAGACTTCGCACTGTCTGCCTATATTTTCTGGCATATGCTCAGGTTCCCCCTTTTTATCTGTGGAGCCACTGAGTTAAGTACCTTATATTTTTACTCCATTCAGCTTCTTCATTTTTGTTTCTCATATTTGCATAATACTATTATGCGTTAATATTGTTACTACTGGCTGCAATTGACACAGAGCAGAGAATGCTTTTCACACTATACCAGCACTTGATCCTCTCAGTAACTGATTATGGATTAGGTCTGCTCACTGTCTCAGAGAATTAGCTGGTGAAGTTAGAGCGCATACAGAACGAAGCTATGCGGGTCATTCTGGGATGAACTAGAGACACCCCAGTAGTGTGTATGCGTTACATCCTTGGTCTGCCGACTGTTGCTGGTGATGCAGGCGAAGGCATATCTCAGAGTAGCTGCAGACACAGACCACCCACTGCATGAGGCGCTGGACGCAGTTAAGGGTCAGCGACTGATAAGAGGGAAATCATGGATGGCTCAGACGGAGGATACGATCAGACAGGTATGCCCCTTGGAGAACATTAGGCGTGGAGAGGAGTGGGTCAGAGTGCCAGCGGAGCAGTCAGACTTGTGCAGAGTTATAATCACATTAAGCCGGGAGTGCAGGGAGTGGCCAGCAGGGGCCACTGAAGTGGAAATCCAGCAACTAATTCAGGACAATGCTCACTCGGGTGATGTGATTATCTACACAGATGGTTCGGTGTCAAGAGGTGAGAGAAGTGGCTGGGGGTTCATAGCCAAAGCTAATGGTCGATGTTTAGGGCAGGAGAGCCTGGCATATGATACCACAACATCCAGCTTAAGAATGGAGGTGGAGGCAGTCACTGCGGCTCTCCGCTGGATGGAGAATACCACACACACACACATCGTGATTGTAACTGACTCAGAAAGCATGCTGACGAGGGTGAGGACGGGCAGGCTTCGTGCGGAGTGGCTTGCTTCGCTTCGGAGGTCACGGGTGACAAGCATCGCCTGGATCTTTTCTCCTGGGCATGCCGGTGTGCTCGGAAATGAACAGGCGGACAGATTGGCTGGCTCTGCAGAACTTAGTGGAGTATTGATACATGACAAGGCAGATGTGGTTGCGGCCTTGTGGGAGCACGTGCACACCTCGGAGGAGCAAATGGATTACCATGGTCTGGCAAGAATGAGACAATGAGGAGTGACAAGGGGATCTGGTCGACGCTCAACACTCAGAGGAAAGGCGAGACAGACTTATAATCAGATTGCTACTGGTTTTATTAGTGTTGGAACTCTTTGCTGGCTACTGAGGATGGGGACGGAGCACTTATGGGAATGCCCCGAATGCTGTGATGTTGATTCCTAAATCAATCAATCAATCAATCAGTCAATATTGTTACTTTAGTATCATTTCTGACTTTGTTTTGTATTGTGATTAGTTTGTGTTGTTGCTTGCTGATGAAGGCTAGTCTTTTGTAATTGTATTATTGTAAAGTTGACATTCTGAACTTCATGTTTTCCCAATTATTTACTGGTGTATAGAGTACTTTAAAAAGAGATGAATTTAATCAAGAATGTATAATGAGATCTACAGAAAATATGCCAGGGATCCTGGTTGATGGACATAATATAAATAACTTACTTTATGCTGATGACACAGTCTTGATAGCAATAAGTCAGAACGACCTACGGGAAATGATAGATACAGTGGTTGTAGAAAGTGAAAAAAAATGGGCTTTAGTTTAAATAACAGAAAGACAGAAGTCATGGTGATATCAAAGAAACAGATTGTGTCTAAACGTGCAATTAAAGTACAGGACATTATTTTGGGGCAAGTGCAGAAATTCAGATATCTAGGCACATGGATAACATCAGATAGAAGATAGCATCACTGAGATAAAGAGCAAAATAGGACAAGCAAAAACTGCATTCTATCAAATGAAGAACGTTTTGTGCAATAAGTCCTTGTCCTTGAAAGTTAGAAAAAGAGTTCATGCTTGTTATATATGAACAGTTTTAACCTACAGCTGCGAATCTTGAACAATTAGTAAAAAAACAAAAAAATCCCTTGAAGCCTTGGAGATGCAGTTTTATAGAACAATGCTGAAAATTAATTGGACAGCCAAAAAGAGCAATCAGGACGTTTTAAGGGAAGCTGAGTCGCAAAGACAACTTATCACAAACATCAGAAAAGGCAGTCATCGTTTTTTTGGCCATGTTATGAGAAGACAAAAACTGGAACATATTGTGATGACTGGAAAGATTTGCAGAAAGAGAGATCGAGAAAGACAGCGTGAGAAGAACCTTGACAGTCTTATGTCATGGCACGAAAGGGAGTCAACACACAAATTGATCCATGACGTCAGAGAGTATAATTTGTGGAGAGGCATGATTGCCCATGCCAGTCGGCAAGGCACTGAATGATTTAATCAAGTTAAGTCAATGGAGATTGGATGCTATATCTCACATTTCAGGGAACCAGCTAAACACAGAAATGTGTGGTTTGTTAGTCAATGATTAGATACTGTACTTGACATTTCAGGGAACCGGCTAGACACAGCGGTGGGTGTTTTGTTAGTCAATCTCCAAGTGCGGCAGACTTCCAGTCCAGTATTCAGTCATTAGTCTGTTACCTTGAAGACATAATCAGTAAGTTTTAGTCACAGTTTTTTAACAATCAAACTAGTTTCAGTCACTAATTTGTAACAGATAAAGAGACATGCGGTTCTATGGTGGCCTGGTGGCCCATGGGTCAAGTGTTTGAATGCCTGCCTATCAAGGTGGATTTATTAAAAATGGACCTGGGCTTCCAGGTCGACCTAGTCTTACATGAGTGCCAGGAAATGTCCTGGCAAGTAAAGGCAGCTGGCGTGATATTGACCACAGAAAAATAAAGTGTAACAGCAATGTTGTATGCTGTCTCCAGCACTCTGTCAATCAGTCTCCAGCACTCTGTCAGTCAGTCTCCAGCACTCTATCAGTCAGTCTCCAGCACTCTGTCAGTCTCCAGCACTCTGTCAGTGTCAGTCTCCAGCACTCTGTCAGTCAGTCTCCAGTACTCTGTCAATCAGTCTCCAGCACTCTGTCAGTCTCCAGCACTCTGACAATCAGTCTCCAGCACTCTGTCAATCAGTCTCCAGCACTCTGTCAGTGTCAGTCTCCAGCACTCTGTCAGTGTCAGTCTCCAGCACTCTGTCAATCAGTCTCCAGCACTCTGTAAATCAGTCTCCAGCACTCTGTCAATCAGTCTCCAGCACTCTGTCAGTGTCAGTCTCCAGCACTCTGTCAGTGTCAGTCTCCAGCACTCTGTCAATCAGTCTCCAGCACTCTGTCAGTGTCAGTCTCCAGCACTCTGTCAGTGTCAGTCTCCAGCACTCTGTCGTTGTCAGTCTCCAGCACTCTGTCAGTGTCAGTCTCCAACACTCTGTCAGTCTCCAACACTCTGTCAGTGTCAGTCTCCAGCACTCTGTCAGTGTCAGTCTCCAGCACTCTGTCAGTGTCAGTCTCCAGCACTCTGTCAATCAGTCTCTAGCACTCTGTCAATGGGTCTCCAGCACTCTGTCAATGTCAGTCTCCAGCACTCTGTCAGTCTCCAGCACTCTGTCAATCAGTCTCCAGCACTCTGTCAGTGTCAGTCTCCAGCACTCTGTCAGTGTCAGTCTCCAGCACTCTGTCAGTGTCAGTCTCCAGCACTCTGTCAATCAGTCTCCAGCACTCTGTCAATCAGTCTCCAGCACTCTCTCAGTGTCAGTCTCCAGCACTCTGTCAGTGTCAGTCTCCAGCACTCTGCCAGTGTCAGTCTCCAGCAGTCTGTCAGTGTCAGTCTCCAGCACTCTGTCAGTGTCAGTCTCCAGCACTCTATCAGTGTCAGTCTCCAGCACTCTGTCAGTGTCAGTCTCCAGCACTCTGTCAGTGTCAGTCTCCAGCACTCTGTCAGTGTCAGTCTCCAGCACTCTGTCAGTGTCAGTCTCCAGCACTCTGTCAGTGTCAGTCTCCAGCACTCTGTCAGTGTCAGTCTCCAGCACTCTGTCAGTGTCAGTCTCCAGCACTCTGTCAGTGTTAGTCTCCAGCACTCTGTCAGTGTCAGTCTCCAGCACTCTGTCTCTGTCAGTCTCCAGCACTCTGTCAGTGTCAGTCTCCAGCACTCTGTCAGTCTCCAGCACTCTGTCAATCAGTCTCTAGCACTCTGTCAATGGGTCTCCAGCACTCTGTCAATGTCAGTCTCCAGCACTCTGTCAATCAGTCTCCAGCACTCTGTCAGTGTCAGTCTCCAGCACTCTGTCAGTGTCAGTCTCCAGCACTCTGTCAGTGTCAGTCTCCAGCACTCTGTCAGTGTCAGTCTCCAGCACTCTGTCAATCAGTCTCCAGCACTCTGTCAGTGTCAGTCTCCAGCACTCTGTCAGTGTCAGTCTCCAGCATTCTGTCAGTGTCAGTCTCCAGCACTCTGTCAGTGTCAGTCTCCAGCACTCTGTCAGTGTCAGTCTCCAGCACTCTGTCAGTGTCAGTCTCCAGCACTCTGTCAGTGTCAGTCTCCAGCACTCTGTCAATCAGTCTCCAGCACTCTGTCAGTGTCAGTCTCCAGCACTCTGTCAGTGTCAGTCTCCAGCACTCTGTCAGTGTCAGTCCCCAGCACTCTGTCAGTGTCAGTCTCCAGCACTCTGTCAGTGTCAGTCTCCAGCACTCTGTCTGTCAGTCTCCAACACTCTGTCAGTGTCACTCCAACACTCTGTCAGTGTCAGTCTCCAGCACTCTGTCAGTGTCAGTCTCCAGCACTCTGTCAGTGTCAGTCTCCAGCACTCTGTCAATCAGTCTCTAGCACTCTGTCAATGGGTCTCCAGCACTCTGTCAGTGTCAGTCTCCAGCACTCTGTCAGTGTCAGTCTCCAGCACTCTGTCAATCAGTCTCCAGCACTCTGTCAATCAGTCTCCAGCACTCTGTCAATCAGTCTCCAGCACTCTGTCAATCAGTCTCCAGCACTCTGTCAATCAGTCTCCAGCACTCTGTCAGTGTCAGTCTCCAGCACTGTCAATCAGTCTCCAGCACTCTGTCAGTGTCAGTCTCCAGCACTCTGTCAGTGTCAGTCTCCAGCACTCTGTCAATCAGTCTCCAGCACTCTGTCAGTCAGTCTCCAGCAATCTGTCAGTGTCAGTCTCCAGCACTCTGTCAGTGTCAGTCTCCAGCACTCTGTCAATCAGTCTCAAGCACTCTGTCAATGTCTCCAGCACTCTGTCAATCTCCAGCACTCTGTTAATCAGTCTCTAGCACTCTGTCAATCAGTCTCCAGCACTCTGTCAGTCAGTCTCCAGCAATCTGTCAATAAGTCTTCAGCACTCTGGCAATCAGTCTCCAGCACGCTGTCAATCAGCCTTTTATCAGAAGTAAAATAAGCTAGAGGACTAGATTATGTTTCAGAGAAACATTGTGCTTTGACACTGCACTGTCGCTACAATAAATCTGCTGTTTTCCTTGTGACATGGAAAACATTGACATGTTGGATGTAGTTATACATAAAGATTTCCGCTCATCTCCTTTCTCTCGCCACTATCTTTGTTATTACCTTTCAGCATTAGGTTAGGAAGTTCTTTCTACACAGTCCTTTGCCTGTACTATGTATATGGTGGTGTTTTGAGGTTCTGCCATTTCTCACCTTTTGCTTGTGAGGGGTTTGCCTTTTGCTCTGTTGCTCTTGCAGTATGCTGTTTGGGAGTAGATTTACTACATACCTGAACCATGTGACTCTATCAACAAAATCCTTTGCTGGTATTATGGCCACTTATTTCCTGTGTCAACATTTCTGAGCTTGTTTCTTCTTGCCACATTAACTATTATTTGTTACAATTCTTCTTTTGTCTGTTTCTATCAGTGTCCAGTTCTAGCATTGTTAGCATAATGTTGCTAGACAGATTGTCTATAACAGTGCTGCTTTTTAAAAATCTGCTGACACAAGTTTATTCTGTAGTGTTGGTGATATCTTGTCAATTGACCTCCTGGGCCTTGTCACACTGTCTCACTGTTCTCTTCAGCTAAAGTGACTCCACTACTGAGGGAACCAAAGCTGGCAGTATTCTACACTTCTCCACACCATGACCTCCACCTCCTGGTTGATGATGAGGAAGCAGAAGTGGCAGATGAGACACTGCCTGCTTGGCCTGACCTAGATCTTATTTTGAGAAATGACCCTGTCTATCAGAGACTGTTGTCTGACATATTTAGCTGCCTGGACAATGAAATGATGCTCTTAGATAGGTTCTCTACAGTGAGTACGTTATGTGCTTTGTGTTGTTTTTATTATCATGCTTGATGCTGTGTAATTTTAGAAGTGGATGCACAGGTATTGATTGCCACTCATGGAAGACAAAGGAAAATAGCACAAATACAAGACAATCAACCTCAGTATTTTGTGGCTGTTTGCGATTTACAAGGCAGTTTTTATGTTTGGTAGTTTGCCATTGCTTTCTAAACATACAGACTAACAGCGACACCGCCAGAGAGCTCCTGTTTGCTGATGATTGTGCTCTGTATACCAACTCAGAGGCAGACATGCAACACAATGTTTCAGCTTTCTCATATGCCTATGCCAACTTTGGGCTCAATATCAACTTGGAGAAGACTGTAGCTATGTACCAGCCAGCTCCAGGGAATAATCACACCATACCAAATATCAAAGTGAATGGTCATAGTCTAAGTTTTGTGGACAAATTCACCTATCTTGGCAGCACTGTGTCACAAGCTGCCACAATTGATGATGAAGTGAATGCAAGAATCTCCAAGGCCAGTGCGACCTTTGGCAGACTGTACAAGAATGTATGGGACAGAAATGGAATAAGCCTGCAAACAAAGCTGAAAGTTTACGACGCAGTTGTATTATCCACACTGCTATATGCTTGTGAAACCTGGACTGTTTACCAGTGACATGCCAGGAAATTAAACCACTTCCAAACAGTCTGCCTTAGGAAGCTATTGAAGATTAAATGGCAAGACAAGATTCCAGACACTGAAGTCCTAGAAAGAGCGTCCATGCCCAGTATCCATATTCTACTAATGAAGAATGAGATCTACTAGGCTGGTCACTTAACTTGCATGCAAGATCACAGGCTCCCTAAACAAATTTTTTTTTGGCGAGCTGCTTTGTGGTAAACACTCTCAAGGCGGCCAGAGGAAACGCTTTAAAGACACTCTGAAAATGTCACTGAAAGCTTTTGGAATTCATCATGACACCTGGGAGACTGCTGCCAAAGACCGAAATTCATCGCGTACATCATTAAGCAAAGGTGCAGTCACTTATGAAACAAACAGAACTGAAAAATCTGTGAAGAAAAAGCGGGACAGAAAACCATTGCAGTAGATCCTCCTCCTGGAACGTCAAGCATTATTTGCCCACATTGTCAAAGAACATTTTGAGCCAAAATAGGCCTTATCAGCCATCTTAGAACTCACGGCGCCATACTTTCAACCCCACTGGATGAAATGAATGGTCATCATCATTCTTGATGGACAAACAACACAAAACACACTAGAGAACAGAAAACATAGAAACTGAAATTTGTAGAGAATAGAATATGCTCTGGTTTTTTTTTCCAGTTTTCTCTTAAATGATAATTAGCTACTCAAGTCTCAAAGTGCATGTTACCTTCAATGATGCATTGTCATCATTTGGAGGTAACAAGTTACTTATCTATGTGATGAATATTGACCATATTTGATGAATATTGATTGTTTTTGCATGTATCACTGGGTACTGAGGGAACGCGCTGAGCGATTGCTACTCTTGGCCTGCGTGTGCGTGAATAGTCTGTCTGTGCGTTAGATATTTGGTTGATCCTGCCAGTAGTCATATGCTTGTCTCAAAGATTAAGCCATGCACGTCTAAGTTCACAAGATCTCATTATGAAGCCGCAAATGGCTAATTAAATCAGTTGAGGTTCCTTAGATGACACGATCCTACTTGGATAACTGGCAACTCTAGAGCTAATACATGCTTACCAAGTTCCGACCCTCGCGGAAAGAGTGCTTTTATTAGTTCAAAACCAATCGTCGTTGCCCTTCACGGGGCTCTGCGTTTCCACTAGTGACTCTGAATAACTTTGTGCTGATCGCATGGCTTTAAGTGCCGGCGTCGCATCTTTCAAATATCTGCCTTATCAAATGTCAATCGTACGTGACATGCCTACCATGTTTGTAATGGATAACGGGGAATCAGGGTTCAATTCTGGAGAGGGAGCATGAGAAACAGCTACCACATCCATGAATGGCAGCAGGTGCACAACTTACCCACTCCTGGCATGGGGAGATTGTGTCGAAAAATAATAATACTGGACTCTATCGAGGCCCCGTAATTGGAATGAGTACACTTTAAACCCTTTAACGAGGATCTATTGGGGGGCAAGTCTGGTGCCAGCAGCCGCGGTAATTCCAGCTCCAATAGCGTATATTCAAGTTGTTGCAGTTAAAAAGCTAGTAGTTGGATCTCAGGTGCAGGCGGGTGGTCCGGCTTGCGACAATTCACTGTCCATTGTTCCTGCCCTACCATTTGCCAGATCTCTCCCGTGGGTGCTCTTCGCTGAGCATCCCAGGTGGCCGGTACATTAACTTTGAAAAAATTAGCGTGTTCAAAGCAGATCTCGGCTGCCTGAATAATGATGCATTGAATAATGGAATAGGACCTCGGTTCTATTTTGTTGGTTTTCGAAACTGGAGGTAATGATTAGCAGGGACAAATGGGGGCATTCATATTACGGCGTTAGAAGTGAAATTCCTGGATTGCCGCAAGAAGAGCTACTGCGAAAGCATTTGTCAAGAATGTTTTAATTAATCAAGAAAGAAAGTCAGAGGCGCGAAGACGATCAGATGCCGTCGTAGTTCTGACCATAAATGATGCCGACTATAATGACCCTAGTGGCACAAACTGGAATATTGCTTGGCACGAATGGAAATATTGCTTGGCTAGCAAGCCCATTTCGTGAAAAGTTCGAACCAAAAGCTCACTGAGTGGATGTCATCTGCAGACTGACCTCTCCTGGTTTGCAGTGGAAAGCGGCCTGTGGCGAACAAAATGCCCAATATACGGAAGAGTGGCTATGCAGCCATGTGCAGGACGTGACAGTTCCTTGTGGGAGCCCAGTGCCAGAGAGCTATGTGTTGGCTCTGCAAATATGGAAGCCTCCTTAGATGGTGGGGAATGCCCATGGTCTGCCCATGCCTTCCCTTAAGGGCTGACTGTGATGTCTTCGGTCATTCTAACTTGACCAGATGGGATGTAGGTGACACCACAACAGTGAGATTCAAATGGTTTTTTAAATACCCGGGAAGGTTAACCCGGTCAACAAATGTCCGTAGAAGTCAGATGTGTCGGCTAAAAGGCCCAAGTATCGCAGCTCTACTGTAAACAGGCACAACGCAACTTCGTGTGAAAAAACACTCTGGATGAACACAGAAGAAGAAGAAGAAGAAGAAGAAGAAGAAGTATCAAGTGTCGCACACTGACAGACCAACGATACTCTGTTTAATTTTGGGTGCACTGTTTGTGATTATCTTGTGGGAAGGACACTTTTTTTACTCTGGTACAACTGAGAAGCTGTCTAGTAAATGTACATATCAAATGAGGATGCCATCCTCAGCTGTGGTCATTTGTTTATGACAGTATTATATGTTCTATGTTCATACTTTGAAGTTATGTTCTATCTTATTTATGTTAGGCACATTGGTGTAATTGTTAGGACATTATGCTGACAATCGCATGAGCGTGGCCGAACGAGGGTTTGATGTCAGCTCTTGATGTTCAGTATGGGAGGAAAAGGCTGGCAACCTACTCCTCCAGGCTGGCAACCTACTCCTCCAGGCTGGCAACCTACTCCCCCATGCACTTAGGCCTACAAAATGTGATGGACCTAAGACTTACATACCCACAGCATCCCCCTGCTACAGTACTTGTTTTTTTTGTGTGGGGTTTGATCTCAGTTTGAGAATGAGTCATAATTAAACTGTGTGTGTACCAACTCCAGCTACCTCCATTTATCTGTACACAACATGTCCACTGTCCTTGCAATACTGTAACATTATTAGTTGTGTTTTTATCTTCTAGAACTATGATGTCTTCTGTAAGATGGTACACCAGTCTAGAAAGATGCATGTAGAAGAGTCCATTTCCAAAAGAACTTGGATATCAAACGAGTTCAATCATGTGCTGCATACTTATTTGGGAATGGTAATGAGAAATATTCTTTTAACATTGGACAGTTTTTCTTTGATGTATTTCATTTATTCATTCGTTAATCATGAAATGTGTTAGTACATTTCTGGAATTCTGCATACAGTATGTTTATGTGCACTGTATATTTGCTGATATTCTATTTTTCTGATAGCAGTTTGTTAAAAGCATGGCCATAAAGAGCTATTTGAGAATGAAGATTGCTGCAAGACCCATTTCTTTGACATATAAACATTAATTAGAGAATGAAGATTGTAGAAAGACATGGACATAACAGTAATTAGAGAATAGAGATTGATGAAAGACATGGACATAACAGTAATTAGAGAATGAAGATTGTTGAAAGACGTGGACATAACAGTAATTAGAGAATGGAGATTGATGAAAGACATGAACATAAACAGTAATTAGAGAATGAATATTGTTGAAAGACATGGACATAAACAGTAATTAGAGAATGGAGACTGTTGAAAGACATGGACATAAACAATAATTAGAGAATGGAGATTGATGAAAGACGTGGACATAACTATAATTAGAGAATGAATATTGTTGAAAGACTTAGGCATAAACAGCAATTAGAGAATGGAGATTGATGAAAGACATGGACATAACAGTAATTAGAGAATGGAGATTGATGAAAGACGTGGACATAACTATAATTAGAGAATGAATATTGTTGAAAGACTTAGGCATAAACAGCAATTAGAGAATGAATATTGTTGAAAGACATGGACATAACAGTAATTAGAGAATGGAGATTGATGAAAGACGTGGACATAACTATAATTAGAGAATGAATATTGTTGAAAGACTTAGGCATAAACAGCAATTAGAGAATGGAGATTGATGAAAGACATGGACATAACAGCAATTAGAGAATGGAGATTGATGAAAGACATGGGCCTATAGATTCATTAAAAAATGAAGATTGTTGAAAGACGTGGACGTAAACAGTAATTACAGAATGAAGAGGTTAGAAATGGGGGGGATATAAATAGCTATTAGATAGTGAAGATGTTGAAAAAAATTATCTTTGCAGAGTGACACTGTGCCTGCAGAAGTACTACTTTTACAATTTAGTACATCTTATGTCACATGAGCCTTCCATCTGTACATACAATCAGTAAATTGTATTTATAGACGTGTGTGTGTGTGTGTGTGCGAGAGAGAGAGAGAGAGTGTGTGCGCATGCATGCGTGCATATGTGTGTGCGTGCATGCATGTGTGTGTGGGTGTGGGGTGCACATGACGATCAGCTGTCAAACTTATCAAAGGCTCACATTTTGATCAAGTGTAAACTTATCAAGGCCACACATTATGATCATATGTCCAACTTATCAAGGCCACACATTATGATCATCTGTCCAACTTATCAAGGCCACACATTATGATCATCTGTCCAACTTATCAAGGCCACACATTATGATCATCTGTCCAACTTATCAAGGCCACACATTATGATCATCTGTAAACTTATCAAGGCCACACATTATGATCATCTGTCCAACTTATCAAGGCCACACATTATGATCATCTGTCCAACTTATCAAGGCCACACATTATGATCATCTGTCCAACTTATCAAGGCTACACATTATGATCATCTGTCCAACTTATCAAGGCCACACATTATGATCATCTGTCCAACTTATCAAGGCCACACATTATGATCATCTGTCCAACTTATCAAGGCCACACATTATGATCATCTGTCCAACTTATCAAGGCCACACATTATGATCATCTGTCCAACTTATCAAGGCCACACATTATGATCACCTGTCTAACTTATCAAGGCCACACATTATGATCATCTGTCCAACTTATCAAGGCCACACATTATGATCATCTGTCTAACTTATCAAGGCCACATATTATCATCACCTGTCCAACTTATCAAGGCCACACATTATGATCACCTGTCTAACTTATCAAGGCCACACATTATGATCATCTGTAAACTTATCAAGGCCACACATTATGTTTACCTGTTCAACTTATCAAGGCCACACATTATGATCACCTGTCTAACTTATCAAGGCCACACATTATGTTCACCTGTCTAACTTATCAAGGCCACACATTATGATCACCTGTAAACTTATCAAGGCCACACATTATGATCATCTGTCCAACTTATCAAGGCCACACATTATGATCACCTGTAAACTTATCAAGGCCACACATTATGATCATCTGTCCAACTTATCAAGGCCACACATTATTATCATCTGTCTAACTTGTCAAGGCCACACATTATGATCATCTGTCCAACTTATCAAGGCCACACATTATGATCATCTGTCCAACTTATCAAGGCCACACATTATTATCATCTGTCTAACTTGTCAAGGCCACACATTATGATCATCTGTCCAACTTATCAAGACCACACATGATCACCTGTCCAACTTATCAAGGCCACACATTATGATTATCTGTAAACTTATCAAGGCCACACATTATGATCACCTGTCCAACTTATCAAGGCCACACATTATGATCATAAGTGATCATAAGTCCAACTTTACAAGACCACACATTATGATCACTTGTTTAACTTATCAAGGCCACACATTATGATCACCTGTAAACTTATCAAGGCCACACATTATCATCACCTGTCCAACTTATCAAGGCCACACATTATTTTACCTGTCTAGCTTATCAAGGCCACACATTATGTTCACCTGTCTAATTTATCAAGGCCACACATTATGTTCACCTGTCTAACTTATCAAGGCCACACATTATCATCACCTGTCCAACTTATCAAGGCCACACATTATGTTCACCTGTCTAACTTATCAAGGCCACACATTATGATCACCTTTAAACTTATCAAGGCCACACATTATGATCACCTGTCCAACTTATCAAGGCCACCCATTATGATCACCTGTCTAACTTATCAAGGCCACACATTATGATCACCTGTCTAACTTATCGAGGCCACACATTATGATCATCTGTGCAACTTATCAAGGCCACACATTATGATCATCTGTTTAACTTATCAAAGCCACACATTATGATCATCAGTCTAACTTTTCAAGGCTACACATTATGATCATCTGTCCAACTTATCAAGGCTACACATTATGATTACCTTTCCAGCTTATCAAGGCCACACATTATCATCACCTGTCCAACTTATCAAGACCACACATTATGTTCACCTGTCTAACTTATCAAGGCCACACATTATGATCACCTGTAAACTTATCAAGGTCACACATTATGATCACCTGTCTAACTTATCAAGGCCACACATTATGATTACCTTTCCAGCTTATCAAGGCCACACATTATCATCACCTGGCCAACTTATCAAGGCCACACATTATGTTCACTTGTCTAACATATCAAGGCCACACATTATGATCACCTGTAAACTTATCAAGGCCACACATTATGATCATCTGTTCAACTTATCAAGGCCACACATTATGATCACATGTCCAACTTATCAAGGCCACACTTTATGATCACCTGTCTAACTTGTCAAGGCCACACATTATGATCATCTGTAAACTTATCAAGGCCACACATTATGTTCACCTGTCCAACTTATCAAGGCCACACATTATGATCACCTGTCTAACTTATCAAGACCACACATTATGTTCACCTGTCTAACTTATCAAGGCCACACATTATGATCACCTGTCTAACTTATCAAGGCCACACATTATGTTCACCTGTCCAACTTATCAAGGCCACACATTATGTTCACCTGTCTAACTTATCAAGGCCACACATTATGATCACCTGTAAACTTATCAAGGCCACACATTATGATCATCTGTTCAACTTATCAAGGCCACACATTATGATCACCTGTCTAACTTATCAAGGCCACACATTATGATCATCTGTCCAACTTATCAAGGCCACACATTATGATCACCTGTAAACTTATCAAGGCCACAAATTATGATCACCTGTACACTTATCAAGGCCACACATTATGATCATCTGTCCAACTTATCAAGGCCACACATTATGATCATCTGTCCAACTTATCAAGGCCACACATTATGATCATCTGTCCAACTTATCAAGGCCACACATTATGATCATCTGTCCAACTTATAAAGGCCACACATTATGATCATCTGTCTAACTTATCAAGGCCACACATTATGATCATCTGTCCAACTTATCAAGGCCACACATTATGATCACCTGTCCAACTTATCAAGGCCACACATTATGATCACCTGTCTAACTTATCAAGACCACACATGACAATGTTTGTGCATGAGTATGACCAGCTGTGCTACTGAATGTACAACATGGCACATGATGATAATGTGTGTGTGTATGTTTGTGTGTGAGTGTGTGGGTGTGTGAATAAGATTGAGGGGGAGAGAGAGAGGAAGAGAGAAAACAACCACAGCATGTTGGTTATGTTTTATTTTTGCCTTTTGTGCCTTATTGTCTGTGTGTGTGCGTGCGTGAGAGAGAGAGAGAGAGAGAGAGAGAGAGAGAGAGAGAGAGAGAGAGAGAGAGAGAGAGAGAGAGAGAGAGAGAGAGAGAGAGAGAGATGTTCAGTATTGTTTACACTTCATGTCTGCATGCCTATTGCTTGTGCTAAGATGCTATGAAAATTGTGTCTTATGCTCAATTCTGTAGTTGACTCAACTGCAGGTAAATTGCCCCAGAGTATGTGCTTGTTTGTTCATTATTACTGTAGTGATTTGTTATTCATGGATAGATTACCTATCCCAAGCATTTAAAATGCCCAGTAGCTGGAATCTGCTGTTGGTATGTGATGTATCAGGGCAGGGAGAGTTTTCATTACAAGTCATTGTATATGTGTAATAATAGCATCATTTTATCTCAGACATTTTCATAACTTGTAACAATCATTTGAATATATATTTGGTCTCAGATTCAACGGATGAACAAAATGGTCACATCACGTCGAGTTGCATTTGTGCAAGTTCAAGCTTCTGAGTTCCAGAGTGCATGTCTGCCATATCCCACAATGGTTGTGGATGCAGTTTGCAAATGGTTGCCAGTCATTGCAAACAGACTTAATGATGAACTCATGACAATAATTAAGGTAAACATATAAAAATATGAAAATCTCTATAGTAAATGTGTGGTCTTCTTCTTCACCAAAGTTCAGCCAACTAACTCTTTCTATAGCCTATTTGCCTCTGATGGTGTTGTGTAGTAAATGTTTTAAAAATATATTTGAATCTGGTTCCAATGGCTTTATTACAAAAGCATGAAAGAAACATTAACAGGTGTGGTAGAATTAAACAAAGCATTCATTTTGAATGAATTATGCACCATGGGTTGGTCAGAAGAGGTTGCCGTAGTCATTCAGGCAAGCATTCCATTGCTTAGGTAGGTGGCGAATGCCGTCCGCAAAAAAGGATTATGGTTGCTCACTGAACCAACTGTTTACAGCGTTCATTACATCTGCGTCTGTGTGAAATCGTTGCCCCTTGAGAGCTTTTTTTAGAGGTTCAAACAAATGAAAATCACATGGTGACAAATCAGGACTATAGGCTGGATGTTGCAGAAATGTCCCACTTCTTCCTTGCTAATGCTTCCTGCACAGTCTTTGCGACATGCGGACGAGCATTATCATGCAACAAAATCACACTGCAAGAAAGCATGCCGGGTCGTTTATTCTTGATGGCTTTTTGCAGCTTGTCTAGTGTTTCCAATTGACACATCAAATTCTTTCACTAGCGAACGTATGCTTTGACAACGGTTCATCTGTACTGCTGCATCAATTTTGGCGATGGTTTTTTTCTGTTGCAACAATATGCGCTTGATTCGTCCATCGAAGATCTGTCGTGAACTGACGTCCTTTCCGAAACATTCGTGCCCAGTCTATCACTGTTGTCTTCAACACACATTTGTTAACGTACGCTGCCTGCATTCTTCGATGAATTTCCACTGGTCGATATTCTTCAAATGAAAGAAACTGAATCACGACTCTTTTAGCTTCTTTGGATGGATTTTGGGTCAACCCGGCCATTTTCTCAACAGTCAGAAACAGAACCTATGCATCATGGGATGATAAGCATGTGCTCTTTTATTCATTGGTCAGTACTTATCACAGGACTATGTTCAATTTACGCAATTACGCGCGGAGCGGCACGAACGGATTTTAAATGAACGCTCCTAATAATATCTTTATTGCAGTATCAGAATATAACATGACTTGTCTTACAGAATGTGCTACATTTGTTTACCAATGCACTAAAACTTTGCACATGTATTCCAGAGAGCATCAAAGCGCTTGGACAAGACTATCTTAAATGTTGAGGACTTTGTAGACCATTTGTCTTTCTTGGGTCACATGGCCATGGAATTACCTGCTCTTGAAAAGGAGCATGACAAAGTCAACAAAATGTTCTCCATTGCAAAAGATTATAACATTCAGTTCCATCCAGAAGAAATGGCTCTATATCAAACACTCTCTCCAAGTTTTCAGCACTTGAAGGTACGTGTAATTTTTACTGTTATATTTCTCTAGTTAGTTAGTTAGTCGACAGATCATCCTCATTGCACATCGAACCATTCAGTCCATAAGTGCTCGGATCCCCTCCTCAGCAAATCTCGCAGCGTTTAGCGGCTAACGACACCAGTTCTGTGTTGGTTTATCAATCTTCTTTGGCTTCCCGCTTAGTAAATGTTATATTTCTCTATCTGTATATATGTACACAGAAATATGAAGTTGATTCCATCACACTGCGAGCCTTGTTAGTGGCAGGTTCATGGTGGTCCTTTATTTGAAGCTTTCACAGAGCCAATTTATCATGTGATTAGAGCTCAAGGTGACACTGCATTTTGATTCATGCAGGTAATGCTCTCACTGGAATTTGGGATGTTCTAGAAATCTATAGATATTTTTGCTTTAGAAATAAGCTGCTACAATTGTATAAGACTCACTAATTCTGATTAGGATGATTACAAGTACTGCTGTTAGCTCTATTTATATTGGTGATACTTCCACTTAGACAGGATAGGCTGTTGGCTCTATTTAGATAGGTGATACTTCCACTTAGACAGGATAGGCTGTTGGCTCTATTTAGATAGGTGATACTTCCACTTAGACAGGATAGGCTGTTGGCTCTATTTAGATAGGTGATACTTCCACTTAGACAGGATAGGCTGTTGGCTCTATTTAGATAGGTGATACTTCCACTTAGACAGGATAGGCTGTTGGCTCTATTTAGATAGGTGATACTTCCACTTAGACAGGATAGGCTGTTGGCTCTATTTATATAGGTGATACTTCCACTTAGACAGGATAGGCTGTTGGCTCTATTTAGATAGGTGATACTTCCACTTAGACAGGATAGGCTGTTGGCTCTATTTAGATAGGTGATACTTCCACTTAGACAGGATAGGCTGTTGGCTCTATTTATATTGGTGATACTTCCACTTAGACAGGATAGACTGTTGGCTCTATTTAGAAAGGTGATACTTCCACTTAGACAGGATAGACTGTTGGCTCTATTTAGATAGGTGATACTTCCACTTAGACAGGATAGACTGTTGGTTCTATTTAGATAGGTGATACTTCCACTTAGACAGGATAGACTGTTGGCTATATTTAGATAGGTGATACTTCCACTTAGACAGGATAGACTGTTGGCTCTATTTAGATAGGTGATACTTCCACTTAGACAGGATAGACTGTTGGCTCTATTTATATTGGTGATACTTCCACTTAGACAGGATAGACTGTTGGCTCTATTTAGAAAGGTGATACTTCCACTTAGACAGGATAGACTGTTGGCTCTATTTAGATAGGTGATACTTCCACTTAGACAGGATAGACTGTTGGCTCTATTTAGATAGGTGATACTTCCACTTAGACAGGATAGACTGTTGGCTCCATTTAGATAGGTGATACTTCCACTTAGACAGGATAGGCTGTTGGCTCTATTTAGATAGGTGATACTTCCACTTAGACAGGATAGACTGTTGGCTCTATTTAGATAGGTGATACTTCCACTTAGACAGGATAGACTGTTGGCTCTATTTAGAAAGGTGATACTTCCACTTAGACAGGATAGACTGTTGGCTCTATTTAGATAGGTGATACTTCCACTTAGACAGGATAGACTGTTGGCTCTATTTAGATAGGTGATGCTTCCACTTAGACAGGATAGACTGTTGGCTCTATTTAGATAGGTGATACTTCCACTTAGACAGGATAGACTGTTGGCTCTATTTAGATAGGTGATGCTTCCACTTAGACAGGATAGACAGTTGGCTCTATTTAGATAGGTGATACTTCCACTTAGACAGGATAGACTGTTGGCTCTATTTAGATAGGTGATACTTCCACTTAGACAGGATAGACTGTTGGCTCTATTTAGATAGGTGATACTTCCACTTAGACAGGATAGACTGTTGGCTCTATTTAGATAGGTGATACTTCCACTTAGACAGGATAGACTGTTGGCTCTAGTTATATTGGTGACACTTCCACTTAGACAGGATAGACTGTTGGCTCTATTTAGAAAGGTGATACTTCCACTTAGACAGGGTAGACTGTTGGCTCTATTTAGATAGGTGATACTTCCACTTAGACAGGATAGACTGTTGGCTCTATTTAGATAGGTGATACTTCCACTTAGACAGGATAGACTGTTGGCTCTATTTAGATAGGTGATACTTCCACTTAGACAGGATAGGCTGTTGGCTCTATTTAGATAGGTGATACTTCCACTTAGACAGGATAGACTGTTGGCTCTATTTAGATAGGTGATACTTCCACTTAGACAGGATAGAGTGTTGGCTCTATTTAGAAAGGTGATACTTCCACTTAGACAGGATAGACTGTTGGCTCTATTTAGATAGGTGATACTTCCACTTAGACAGGATAGACTGTTGGCTCTATTTAGATAGGTGATGCTTCCACTTAGACAGGATAGACTGTTGGCTCTATTTAGATAGGTGATACTTCCACTTAGACAGGATAGACTGTTGGCTCTATTTAGATAGGTGATGCTTCCACTTAGACAGGATAGACTGTTGGCTCTATTTAGATAGGTGATACTTCCACTTAGACAGGATAGACTGTTGGCTCTATTTATATTGGTGATACTTCCACTTAGACAGGATAGACTGTTGGCTCTATTTAGATAGGTGATGCTTCCACTTAGACAGGATAGACTGTTGGCTCTATTTATATTGGTGATACTTCCACTTAGACAGGATAGACTGTTGGCTCTATTTAGATAGGTGATGCTTCCACTTAGACAGGATAGACTGTTGGCTCTATTTAGATAGGTGATACTTCCACTTAGACAGGATAGACTGTTGGCTCTATTTAGATAGGTGATGCTTCCACTTAGACAGGATAGACTGTTGGCTCTATTTAGATAGGTGATACTTCCACTTAGACAGGATAGACTGTTGGCTCTATTTATATTGGTGATACTTCCACTTAGACAGGATAGACTGTTGGCTCTATTTAGATAGGTGATGCTTCCACTTAGACAGGATAGACTGTTGGCTCTATTTATATTGGTGATACTTCCACTTAGACAGGATAGGCTGTTGGCTCTATTTAGAAGGTGATGCTTCCACTTAGACAGGATAGATTGTTGGCTCTATTTAGATAGGTGATGCTTCCACTTAGACAGGATATACTGTTGGCTCTATTTATATTGGTGATACTTCCACTTCGACAGGATAGGCTGTTGGCTCTATTTGGATAGGTGATGTTTCCACTTAGACAGGATAGGCTGTTGGCTTTATTTATATTGGTGATGCTTCCACTTAGACAGGATAGGCTGTTGGCTCTATTTTCATAGGTGATGCTTCCACTTAGACAGGATAGATTGTTGGCTCTATTTAGATAGGTGATGCTTCCACTTAGACAGGATAGATTGTTGGCTCTATTTATATTGGTGATGCTTCCACTTAGACAGGATATACTGTTGGCTCTATTTATATTGGTGATGCTTCCACTTAGACAGGATAGGCTGTTGGCTCTATTTATATTGGTGATGCTTCCACTTAGACAGGATAGATTGTTGGCTCTATTTAGATAGGTGATGCTTCCACTTAGACAGGATAGATTGTTGGCTCTATTTAGATAGGTGATGCTTCCACTTAGACAGGATAGATTGTTGGCTCTATTTATATTGGTGATGCTTCCACTTAGACAGGATAGGCTGTTGGCTTTATTTAGATAGGTGATGCTTCCACTTAGACAGGATAGATTGTTGGCCCTATTTAGATAGATGATGCTTCCACTTAGACAGGATAGACTGTTGGCTCTATTTATATTGGTGATGCTTCCACTTAGACAGGATAGACTGTTGGCTCTATTTATATTGGTGATGCTTCCACTTAGACAGGATAGGCTGTTGGCTCTATTTAGATAGGTGATGCTTCCACTTAGACAGGATAGATTGTTGGCTCTATTTAGATAGGTGATGCTTCCACTTAGACAGGATAGATTGTTGGCTCTATTTATATTGGTGATGCTTCCACTTAGACAGGATAGATTGTTGGCTCTATTTATATTGGTGATACTTCCACTTAGACAGGATAGGCTGTTGGCTCTATTTAGATAGGTGATGCTTCCACTTAGACAGGATAGACTGTTGGCTCTATTTATATTGGTGATGCTTCCACTTAGACAGGATAGATTGTTGGCTCCATTTATATTGGTGATGCTTCCACTTAGACAGGATAGATTGTTGGCTCTATTTATATTGGTGATGCTTCCACATGAGCAAAATTTGTAAGCAAACAGTAGCCAGAAGCAAAAACATTCCAGCTAAATAGCCTATCCGTTTCCGCCATATTTTCTTCAATATTCAACTCTTGAAGTATGGATGCATTTGTTCTTTTCTTTACCCAAGATATTCTTAGAACTCGTCTATAATATTTATATTCAAAAGCGTTTATGCGCTGTTCAGCTTGTTTAGTAAGTGTCCATGTCTCAAGGCGTATGTTGCAATGGGAAAGGTGCATGCTCTTAAAAATCTAATTTTTGTAGGTCTATCAGTCCCACTCCATAATTTATTCAGCTGTTTTAGTCTTTGAAGAGCAATGGATAGTCATCGTTTAATTTCTTTCATTGTGTCACCGTTGTTGGTAATCAATGACCCAAGATATTCAAAATTTTCCACCACCTCCAATGTTCCCCCATTAATGTATATTTATTTCTCCATAGTAGTTTTATCTGTATGCATTATCTTTGTTTTTGCTATGTTAAGATATAAGTTGTGATTTTCACTATTCAATTGGGTTGAGGCTATTAGGTTTCTATGCCATTCTGTGTTGTGGATAGTAATACTGTATCATATACTGTATATATATATATATATATATATATATATATATATATATATATATATATATATATATATATATATATATATATATATATATATATATATATATATATTGCTAGCCCCGTACTTGTATAGACCAATCAGCACTTGATGGGTCATGTGTTCAGTATTACGCCACCCACCCTTACATCCCAGGACACTTGCCGGTAGCCATGTTAGGCTTGGTCGACCTGGCTCAATTTTAAAATATCTGCCTCAATGGGGATTCAAACACAGAACCACCGGGACGAAAGATAAGTTTGCCAGCCACAGCACAAGCGGTGCTCCTGTTGATACTTTCAGGCCTTATTTTTGTTTTAGGAGCCACAGTAGCATAATGGCATGTGCACACACCTGCTGGCCCAGTGATCATTGGTTCAGATCATTAAAGCTGAATTTGTTTGGTGACCAGTGCTGCAAGGTCGACCCATTCTCATGAAATGGGTTCCAGAAAATTGTTGTGAGGTCATGTGGCCAGTGCAGTACTGACCACATGACCCAGCCAGTGCCTTTTGTTTCAGTTCTGCATTCCCAGCATGCCTGGCATTGGTGGTAGATTTGTTGACATCCTTGTCAGAAGACGACCATTGAATTCAGTCAATATATTATAAACATGCTTTGCTTTGTTGTCATTTATGATGATGTATTTTTGCCATCACAGTCCACCATCCTTTACTGTGAAGCCATGAAGGATGAGAACATTAGGAAATTTGCTAGCCAACTGGACACGCTCATTGACAACATCCATTCTAAGCTGAGAGATCTCAAGATCAGAGTTCATGATCCAGAACTCCTTCATGTAGATGCTCATTCCATCTCTGTTTTGGAGACGATACGTCTGCTACAAGAAGACGTGCAAACATTGTCTGTCAAAGCTCGCAGTTACGCCAGCTACCAGGATAGGTTTGGTTCATCACTTTCAAAACAAAAGAAAAGTTATTATACAGAGTGAGTTTTCATTAATTATTCTCATTTAATTGTTATCAATAATGTTTGAAGGCTGATATAGAGTATGTGTTTTTTCCCTTTCATTTTCCACCATTTAATTACTAACATGACTATTTGGAGAATGAATGATCATTTACTTTTCTGATGTTATCATTAGTTCAGTATCATGAACACCTTTACTTCCCAGATAATTTCCTGGTACACATTTTAGTCTGGGTCGACCTGGAGGCTAATGTAAATTAAACAAATGTCTTCCTTTCTTCAAAGGGGATTTGAACTGATGGCTGGCTACCAGGCTGGCAGGCAAGCATGCCACCCACTCCACTATCATAGTTCTCTTTCATAGTATTACTGTTGGGAAATTGTATGTACGCCAGCTACATTATTGATATAGTATTGTTGAAATGATCCATTGTAACTTTATTTGCAAATTGAATAGTTTTTGTCTTTTTTTCACCACTTTTTAAATCATCTCATCTCATCTCATCATGTTCCTCTTGTACCTTGCGTTGTCGAGGTGAAGTATAAACAGTGGGAGAGTGCCCACTTATGGGCTTCATGTATGAATATTCCCATGGACTTTTCTATTCCCTCTGTCCATTGTTTATGTGGTCGATCTCTTCCTCTGCTTCCCTCTGGTCTGTACATCATTGCTTGTTGTGATATACTGTTAGTTGGTAACCTAGTTACATGGCCAAACCATTTGACTTGCTGCCTTCTAATAAAATCTAGCGCAGCTATAACCCTCACTTTAGTCCTGATTTCTTCATTTCTGATCTTATCTCTTCTTGATACATTGAGTATTCTTCTCAGGAATCTCATTTCTGTTGTTGTTGTGATGTTTCTTTTCTCATTTTCTGTCATTGTCCAGCTTTGACATTGGTAACATTGAGTTGGTAGGAAGATTGTGTTGTAAAGTGCTTTCTTAGTAACCATTGATACATGTTTGTTCTTTAGTATTGGTGCCATTAGTCCAATGAGTTGGTTTGCCTTATTGCACCTATTTTCGATCTCGTCTTCTGATTTGCCATTTGATGATATTATACTTCCTAGGTACTTGAAACTCTTTACTTGTTTCAGGGGGTGTTCATTTAGGTGAATTGCTGTTGCTTTTTCTTCTTTAGTTATAGTCATTACCTCTATGTTACTTGTGCTAATTTTTATGTAATGTTCCCTACACATTTTGTTTAGACTATTCATGTGGTCTTGTAATTCATCTTCTGATTTTGTTTTTAGTTCTTGGTCATCCACAAACAAGAGTTCTCTAAAGGTGTAATTTGCAGATAGTTCTTCTTCTGTGTTCTTGTGGTCTCTGTTTGGCTAGTTTCTTTACACATGTTGTCTATATAGGTTATAAACAAGAGAGGGGACAAGACACAACCTTGTCGTACTCCAGATCTTATGGTGAAGGGTTCTGAGTGTCCTCCAGTTGCTCTCCATATGCATTCACTGTAGTATAAGCTTCCACATAGGTTTGTTAGATGTGTACTCACTCCATATTGTTTATGAATTTCCCACAGCTTGTTTCTATCTACTCTGTCAAATGCCTTTACGTGGTTGACTAAGGCTAAGTAGAGTGTTTCATTAAATTTGATTGATTTTTGAGTTGTCTAAGAGCAAAAATGGCATCTGTGCATCCTTTGTTTTTCCTAAATCCAAGTTGTGTTTCGCTTAGCTGGGGTTCTGTCGTAGTTCGTAATCTTTCCTCCAGAATTTTTCAAAATATTTTCCCAGTATGACTCAAAAGGGAAATTCTTCTGTATTGTGTGAAGTCTCTTTTGCTGCCTTTGTTTTTCCAAATTGGGATAATTATGGCGTTTCCCCAGTCTCTATTCTGTTGTTCTACACAAACGTGGTTGAATAGTCTATGTGGCCATGCTGTTCCTACTCTTCTTGCTGCTTTAATTAATTCATTTGGTATTTCATCCTGTCCCAATGATTTGTTCAATGGGGCTAATCCGATGGCTTCTATAATTTATTCTTTCAGTACGTCTGTTCTAGTTCTTCAGTGGCATCTGTGTCGGTTTCTTGAATTCCTGTGTCATCTGATGGAATGTTGAGAAGTTGTTCGAAGTACTGCTTCCATCTTATTAGGATTTGTTTTTGTTAACTTATTGATTCTCCATTTTTGCTGTTAATTATTTCAGTTGGGTTCTCCTCTGGTTCTCATTGCACTTTTCTTTTTGTAGAAGTTTCTAGTTGCCTCCTTGTAGTTTTTATTTAGGGTTTCTCCATACTCCTCCCAGTCTTTTTGGTTTTCTTTCTTTACTATTTTATTCATATGTCTTCTCGCTATTCTATATTCTATGTAATCACATTCCTGTTTGCTCTTTAACTATTTTTTATATTTTTCCTTCTTGTCTTTTACGGTGTGACTTTCTTTACCTCTCTTTTTCACCACTTTGTTAACCATTATGTGAAAATGCAAAGTTCTTGTAATTTCATAAAATCTATTCCAATTGTTTTTGTAGGCTCCAGAGCTCTGACCAGAAATCTGAGAACAGCATTCAAGACATTCAGACAGATCTGAGTGAAATTGAGCGAGACTTAAATTTGAGAGGACTTCTCTGGCAGTCGTTGGAAGAATGGACCAGACTTATTAATGAGTGGACTGTGACACCATTTGATTCTATCAATGTGGAAGTTCTCCACAAAAATGTAAACAAGCTCACTCAAACAGTATTCATGTTAGAGAAAGGTAAAGTTTCTGTACTGTGTCATCAACTTTCAGAAGAATGTAATCTGTCTTCATCCACAGAATATAATTCAAGTACATGTCTAAGGGGGAGTCGGGGCTGAGAGGTTACAGTGACAGCCCCAGGCTCACAAAGTACAGGGTTTGATTTCAGCATGAGGCTGGGAATTTGTCAACAATATTGGTGCCTAATGATATCACATTGTAGTCTTGATCTCTTAGGTGTGATATCAGATTTCTAGCCTCCTCAGATAAGGATGACAAAATAGGGGATCCCATGTGCAAGTTGTGCATGTTAAAAATCTCATGGCAGTCGGAACTGGAATAGAGTATACTGTAGGTTCACTGCCCTGGCAGTCGGAACTGGAATAGATTATAGGATCACTGTCCTGGCAGTCGGAACTGGAATAGAGTATACTGTAGGTTCACTGCCCTGGCAGTCGGAACTAGAATAGAGTATACTGTAGGTTCACTGCCCTGGCAGTCGGAACTAGAATAGAGTATACTGTAGGTTCACTGCCCTGGCAGTCGGAACTAGAATAGAGTATACTGTAGGTTCACTGCCCTGGCAGTCGGAACTAGAATAGAGTATACTGTAGGTTCACTGCCCTGGCAGTCGGAACTGGAATAGAGTATACTGTAGGTTCACTGCCCTGGCAGTCAGAACTGGAATAGAGTATACTGTAGGTTCACTGCCATGGCAGTCAGAACTGGAATAGAGTATACTGTAGGTTCACTGCCCTGGCAGTCGGAACTGGAATAGAGTATACTGTAGGTTCACTGCCCTGGCAGTCGGAACTCATCATCATTGGCACCTTGCCGTCTTGACAGACGATAGTTTGTGCTCTAAAAAGGCATAATAACTTTTAACTATGGCGGTAGCGAGTGTGACTGATAAGGCCAATTTGCGCTGTAAATGTCCGTTCACAGTGGGTGCATGTGAACACGTGGTCATTTCCACCATCATGCACCATCTTACGTCTCAAACGCTTGGTGTGTGACTTTTCTGCAAAAATTTTCACCTTTGACTTTATTCCATTTCTTATATTTGCCCTCCATGCAACACGTTCAGCGGCGACTTGCTCCCAATGTGCATTATCAATGCCTGTATCAATCATGTCCCGCTTACACACATCTTTGTATCGTAGTAGAGGCCGACCCTGAGATCTCTTACCCATCTGTAATTCACCAAAAAAGATATCCTTTGGTATTCTACCATCATCCATCCTCCTAAGATGTCCTATCCATCTAAGTCTACGAAGACTGAGCATGGAATAAACTGTCACACAACCTAATCTTTCCAATACTTCAGTATTTGTGATTTTGTCTTGCCACTTAATACCAAGAATTCTTCGCAGACACCGCATATGAAAGCCGTTTAAATTGTTCTCTTGGTGTGAGTAAGTTGTCCAGGTTTCACTGCCATAGAGAAGAGTACTAAGGACACAGGCTTGATAGACAAGGACTTTTGTTTTGGCAGTAAGCTTCCTGTTCTCCCAGACTCTTTTTCTTAACCTGTTCATTGTTGTTGCTGCCTTACCAATCCGGATGTTGATTTCCTGATCTAGGGATAATTTGCTATTTACCACTGATCCTAGATATGTAAAATGGTCTACTATCTCTAGTTCGGCGTCGTCAATAAAGATTGATGGTACCCCATGTGCACCTTGTGACATAATCTGTGTCTTCTTTTTGCTAATTGTTAAACCAAATTCAGAACAAGCATTGGAGAATGCAGATAGTAGACATTGCAATTCTTCCTCAGAGTGGGTCGTAACTGCAGCATCATCTGCAAAAAGCAACTCTCTGATCAGTACCCTCCTAATTTTGGTCTTAGCCTTCAATCTCTGAGCATTGTAGATGCCGCCATCTGAGCGTGAGTGAATGTATATACCACCATCCTGATCACGAAATGCATATTTCAGTAGAAGTGAAAAGTATATTCCAAAGAGGGTGGGAGCTAGTACACAACCTTGCTTAACTCCACTCTTGATTTCAAATTCTTCAGAAGTTGCACCATCAAACTTGATTATACCCTTCATGCCTGTGTGGAACGATTCCACAATGGACAGAAGAGTTGGTGGGCAGCCAATCTTCTTTAGTGCCTTGAACAGACCCTCACGACTGACCAAATCAAATGCCTTTGTGAGGTCGATGAAGGCAATAAACAGTGGTTGATTCTGTTCACGGCATTTTTCTTGCATTTGTCGCAATGAGAATATCATATCAGTGGTAGACCGGTTCTGTTGAAAGCCACACTGTGATTCGGGGTAGACTTGATCTCCTAGGACTTGAAGTCTGCGCAGAACAATTCTGGCAAATACTTTTCCAACAATACACAGAAGTGAGATACCCCTATAGTTGTTACAGTCGCTCCGATCACCCTTGTTCTTGTACAGCGTTATGATGTTTGAATCTTTGAAATCCTGTGGGACTTGTCCTTCACGCCAGCATAGCTCTATTAGCTGGTGGATCTGTAGAGTGAGTGTGTCTTGCCCACTCCTGATAACCTCTATTGGAATCCCATCCTTACCTGGAGCCTTGCCAGATGCAAGTTCATTTATAGCACACTTAACTTCTGTTATGGTGGGAAGTGTGTCCAGGTGGTCAAGAGTTGGTAGAGCCTCTATGGCGTTAAGGGCATCATCCGCTAGTTTGGTCTCACTTGAGTAAAGCTCCAAATAGTGCTCTACCCATCTGTCCATCTGCTGTTTCTTATCAGTGATGACTTCTCCAGTCAAGGTTTTCAGCGGTGCACTTCTTTTGATCACTGGACCACAGGCTTTCTTTATTCCTTCATACATGCTTCTTATGTCTCCCTTATCACTTGCGATTTGAATGGACTCACATAACTTGATCCAATAATCATTTGCACACTGCCTGGCAGCCTTTTGCACATCCTTCCTAGCTTGCCTTAGCTCACTCAGAGTGTTACGCGTTGGTCTTTCCTTGTTTCTTAAGAGAGCTTTCTTCTTCTTATCAATCAAGGGCTGCAGAGTCTCGCTGTTGGCCGCAAACCAGTCCTGCCTCTTATGATCCACAGTGCCGTAAACCCTTACGGCAGTTTTATAAAGAGTACCAGTCGGAACTAGAATAGAGTATACTGTAGGATCACTGCCCTGGCAGTCGGAACTGGAATAGAGTAGATTGTAGGATCATTGCGCTGGCAGTCGGAACTGGAATAGAGTAGATTGTAGGATCACTGCCCTGGCAGTCAGAACTGGAATAGATTATAGGATCACTGTCCTGGCAGTCAGAACTGGAATAGATTATAGGATCACTGTCCTGGCAGAATTGTTAGTTGGACACTTGAGGTGCATAACTAGGTATGCTCTGTTGACATGTTGAATGTTGTCACCTTGATTCAACGCTGAATCATTCCACAAGCATGGCTTTGGAGCTGTTCCTGCTGATGGTGTGTTGATACTGTATGCTTATAGTACAAAGCTTTCTGCTCATCTGAATCTTGGGATTATGCCTTAGATAAGATACTACTAGCCGCCATCATATGACAGAATGTGTGGACTAACATTTCTAACTCAGTACAGAACATGTTTATACAAGTCTATAATTTATAACTTAGCAATCAACTTAGAAAACTCATGAAAATACTTCTCACACTACAATTCATTATGAATATTCTTGGCAGGAAGCCCTTTTGTCAAAATAAATTATACAACAGTGTACTGTTGTTACTTTGTACAATTTATGTGTATGGAGGCCATTTTTTTCCTGCACTGCTCATGCAACACCTAGCAATCTGCTACTTAAGGTAATAATTAATCTGAAAGACACTGCCACCAAATGACACCTTTAAAAACTACCAATTTTTTTCAGATTTTCAGTATTAATTTGCAAATGACTTACTGTTTGTTATAATAGATTCTTTATTCTGTCTGATATTTCTAACAGGCCTCCCACACAATGAAGTAGTGCCTGTACTGAAAGAAAGGGTGCTGGATTTCAAACAAGGCATGCCTGTCATTACCTCATTAAGGAATCCTTTCCTGAAACAACGCCATTGGGAAGAAATTCAGAAGACAATCAACAAGATCATAAGTCGTGATAAAAACTTCACTCTCGGCAACTTGCTGGAAATGAATGTAAGCATTGGTTTCACAATACAAGATTGTACTTTGTAATTTATCCCTATCATTTTAAATAAAAGTGCTTTGACCCTTTTAATATCTTCAGAAGTAATCATCATCATGTGCAGTGGTGTGTGCCACAAACATCTTCCTCTGTGGTCTTAATAAGCTTGACTGCTGATCATCTTTCGTACCACTCTACCAACCTATCCAGCAATTTCTCCCTCTGTTTTCCTCTGTATCTAACACCCTTGAACTTCTTGGTTGTCATAAGCTGCACTAGACCCTGTCATTTGATCAGTGTCAGTGAACATCACTCTGAGAACATAAATATACGGGGACGGATCCAAATATAGATAGTACTTCTGACTGGATAAATAAATATTGTCTTCTTATTCTTAGATTTTCAAGTACAAAGAGAGAATTCAAGAAATTGCCATGGTGGCTAACAATGAAGCAACATTGGAGCAGATGCTGCAGAAAGTATGTGCAAATAAACATTAGTATTTGTTTTTTGGAGTTTTTGGAGTTTTTGTTGTTATCAGTTTGCTAAGGCCAGTTCTAAAGATCTCCACAATACATGCAATTTCAGTTAGCATCTTTGTTTTGAAACCATAACTACATCAATTTTTTTCTATTTAAAACATAATTTATTTTTCTAGTTTTCCTCATGAAAATTTTAAGATACAACTTGGAATGCCATGTCATATTTTTAAAAATTCATTGACAGCAAAAACCCTCTAGATAAATTTAAATAAAAACATCTTAAATGTGGGTATTTAGATTTCAGTATTATAAAACAGTTTGCAGTCTTTGTTGGTCATTAATTTTCTTTTTTTGTTTCAAATATTGAATTTATTCATAACAGTGATGTGTTGGATAACACTAAAGATCTTTCATCTTTGTTTTCTTTTGCCTAGTTACATGCTGTATCAAAGATAGAACGGAATAGTGGAAGGCAAATTGTACAAAAAAGTAGACAATGATTTTAATGGGAAAATAATGTAAGAAGTGGGACTGGAAAGACAGTGTCAGACGGTCAAATTTAACATGGTGACAGACATAACATGCTGGAGATCCCTTGCAGCTGGGTGACCTACTCATTAGTGTGCTTGCTTACAGATTCAGTGATAACAGGTTCCGTTCCTATCAGTGGCAGTTTTTTTTTCCCATAACCAGTACAGCTGTGAGGATGGTCCAACATCTTTAAATAAATACTTGATAATTTTTAGTATGTTCTTAAAATTATGTGGAAATGAAAGGTGACAATAGCAGGTGTGTTAGTGTAGTTAATAGGGGGCCATGCTGATGTCATGAGCACTGTGGGACGAGAGTTGGATGCCTGCATTGGTCGTCTGCTAAGGTAGGAACAAACTGGCAACTTATTCCTTTATGCATTCAGTCCTACAAAATGTGATGACCCTATCACAGCCGATTCTATGGTGAAGGGGTTGTGGATGCCGTTTGTAATCCTGCATAAAGCGGTCGAAACACAGCTGCGGGCATTGGATTTTGTAAAATGGTATGAGTGTCGGTCATTCAGAAAGCAATGGCAAACTACTGAACATAAAACTTGCCAAGAAATTACAAATAGCCATAAAATGCTGGGGTTGACTGCGACGTCCTGTAAAGGACATGCAGCTAACTTCATTATCACATCACAGATCTGTAGCAGGCTGCTGCTTCGGGACGTGTTTTATTCAGAGACAAAAAATAAGGGAACTGTCATTACGCTGTGACCTGGTAGATTTGAAGGCCTAGCACTTTACACCCCAGTGTTTTATTCAGAGACAAAAATAAGGGAACTGTCATTACGCTGTGACCTGGTAGATGTGAAGGCCTAGCACTTTACACCCCAGTGTTTTATTCAGAGACAAAAATAAGGGAACTGTCATTACGCTGTGACCTGGTAGATGTGAAGATCTAGCACTTTACACCCCAGTGTTTTATTCAGAGACAAAAATAAGGGAACTGTCATTACGCTGTGACCTGTTAGATGTGAAGGCCTAGTACTTTACACCCCAGTGTTTTATTCAGAGACAAAAATAAGGGAACTGTCATTACGCTGTGACCTGGTAGATGTGAAGGCCTAGCACTTTACACCCCAGTGTTTTATTCAGAGACAAAAATAAGGGAACTGTCATTACGCTGTGACCTGGTAGATGTGAAGGCCTAGCACTTTACATCCCAGTGTTTTATTCAGAGACAAAAATAAGGGAACTGTCATTATGCTGTGACCTAGTAGATGTGAAGGCCTAGCACTTTACACCCCAGTGTGTTATTTAGAGACAAAAATAAGGGAACTGTCATTACGCTGTGACCTGGTAGATGTGAAGATCTAGCACTTTACACCCCAGTGTTTTATTCAGAGACAAAAATAAGGGAACTGTCATTACGCTGTGACCTGGTAGATGTGAAGGCCTAGCACTTTACACCCCAGTGTTTTATTCAGAGACAAAAATAAGGGAACTGTCATTACACTGTGACCTGGTAGATGTGAAGGCCTAGCACTTTACACCCCAGTGTTTTATTCAGAGACAAAAATAAGGGAACTGTCATTACGCTGTGACCTGGTAGATTTGAAGTCCTAGCACTTTACACCCCAGTGTTTTATTCAGAGACAAAAATAAGGGAACTGTCATTACGCTGTGACCTGGTAGATATGAAGGCCTAGCACTTTACACCCCAGTGTTTTATTCAGAGACAAAAATAAGGGAACTGTCATTATACTGTGACCTGGTAGATGTGAAGATCTAGCACTTTACACCCCAGTGTTTTATTCAGAGACAAAATAAGGAACTGTCATTACGCTGTGACCTGTTAGATGTGAAGGCCTAGCACTTTACACCCCAGTGTTTTATTCAGAGACAAAAATAAGGGAACTGTCATTACACTGTGACCTGGTAGATGTGAAGGCCTAGCACTTTACACCCCAGCGTTTTATTCAGAGACAAAAATAAGGGAACTGTCATTACACTGTGACCTGCTAGATGTGAAGACCTAGCACTTTACACCCCAGTGTTTTATTCAGAGACAAAAATAAGGGAACTGTCATTACGCTGTGACCTGGTAGATGTGAAGGCCTAGCACTTTACACCTCAGTGTTTTATTCAGAGACAAAAATAAGGGAACTGTCATTACGCTGTGACCTGTTAGATGTGAAGGCCTAGCACTTTACACCCCAGTGTTTTATTCAGAGACAAAAATAAGGGAACTGTCATTACGCTGTGACCTGCTAGATGTGAAGACCTAGCACTTTACACCCCAGTGTTTTATTCAGAGACAAAAATAAGGGAACTGTCATTACTCTGTGACCTGGTAGATGTGAAGACCTAGCACTTTACACCCCAGTGTTTTATTCAGAGACAAAAATAAGGGAACTGTCATTACGCTGTGACCTGGTAGATGTGAAGGCCTAGCACTTTACACCCCAGTGTTTTATTCAGAGACAAATAAGGGAACTGTCATTACGCTGTGACCTGGTAGATGTGAAGGCCTAGCACTTTATACCCCAGTGTTTTATTCAGAGACAAAAATAAGGGAACTGTCATTACACTGTGACCTGGTAGATGTGAAGGCCTAGCACTTTACACCCCAGTGTTTTATTCAGAGACAAAAATAAGGGAACTGTCATTACGCTGTGACCTGGTAGATTTGAAGTCCTAGCACTTTACACCCCAGTGTTTTATTCAGAGACAAAAATAAGGGAACTGTCATTACGCTGTGACCTGGTAGATATGAAGGCCTAGCACTTTACACCCCAGTGTTTTATTCAGAGACAAAAATAAGGGAACTGTCATTATACTGTGACCTGGTAGATGTGAAGATCTAGCACTTTACACCCCAGTGTTTTATTCAGAGACAAAATAAGGAACTGTCATTACGCTGTGACCTGGTAGATGTGAAGGCCTAGCACTTTACACCCCAGCGTTTTATTCAGAGACAAAAATAAGGGAACTGTCATTACACTGTGACCTGCTAGATGTGAAGACCTAGCACTTTACACCCCAGTGTTTTATTCAGAGACAAAAATAAGGGAACTGTCATTACGCTGTGACCTGGTAGATGTGAAGGCCTAGCACTTTACACCTCAGTGTTTTATTCAGAGACAAAAATAAGGGAACTGTCATTACGCTGTGACCTGTTAGATGTGAAGGCCTAGCACTTTACACCCCAGTGTTTTATTCAGAGACAAAAATAAGGGAACTGTCATTACGCTGTGACCTGCTAGATGTGAAGACCTAGCACTTTACACCCCAGTGTTTTATTCAGAGACAAAAATAAGGGAACTGTCATTACTCTGTGACCTGGTAGATGTGAAGACCTAGCACTTTACACCCCAGTGTTTTATTCAGAGACAAAAATAAGGGAACTGTCATTACGCTGTGACCTGGTAGATGTGAAGGCCTAGCACTTTACACCCCAGTGTTTTATTCAGAGACAAAAATAAGGGAACTGTCATTACACTGTGACCTGGTAGATGTGAAGACCTAGCACTTTACACCCCAGTGTTTTATTCAGAGACAAAAATAAGGGAACTGTCATTACGCTGTGACCTGGTAGATGTGAAGGCCTAGCACTTTACACCCAGTGGCAGTACCTCCCATAGAACTACTTGTCCATTCATGTTGATATGTTCCTTGTGTATTTGCTTGACAGGTGATTGACTTGTGGCAGTACACAGACTTCCGCCTGGTGCCTCATGCTGAGAGGGATACACTGGTCATTTATGGAGCTGACGACATCATGACGCAGGTGGAGGAAAGTCTGGTCACCATTGGCACAGTTAGGGGGTCAAAGTATGTCACGCCAATCAAGGTTTGTATCTGGGGAGACTCCTGTGGAGAATTTATCTAGGTCAGTTAACTTTAGCCAATATTATTCTGAAAATGACTGCAAGTAAATCATGTTTGTAGAAAATAAATAACACAATATACTTTAACTGATACTTTATGGTATTTTTGGGTGCTCTGGTCATATTTATTTTTCAAGTCTACAAATTGTCAAGCACTCAGTGTAATTTTTTTTTATAATAATAAGCCTATTTGTAAGCAAAATTTAACCTATTATGTATCCAATTTTTGAAAATGGATAGATATTTAAGATACATTAACTATTTTGAAATAATATATGTTTATCTTATTTCTTGTAAAAATAAGTCCAAATTAGAAAATATAATTTGCAAATCTGAATAAAATATGTATTCATGTATTTAAGACCTTTGTTATTATGTTATAACAGTGACACTAATAAATATGAGCCTCTAGAATTTAAATCCTAGACATCCAGGTCTAAGGCAGACAAAACTACAGTTAAGAACAATGACAAGCATCTTTTATCACTCAGAATTGTCTATGATTAAGTGAATCTTGTTGTAAAAGATTGTATATTCTTTTTTGTCTTTGGAGATAACGCCCTTTTCATCAATAATGAGTTATTATTCTTTATCAAACTAATGGCTGTTTAAATAATTAAAACTCATCTTATTTTTTATGTTCAAATGTGCTCTTCTTAAGAGCACTTCCAACAGCTTTAATGTATTTAAACATTGGTATATTAGACATACTATCGACAGAAAACTACTTCTATATTCTTATTATTGGAATAGTTTGGCTACTACAAAACATACATAAATATAATAAACCATTTTCTCACCAAACTGAAACAAAGCACATGTTAATTTAATTCCAAAGGTGAGGTGTTAAAACAGAAAAGTGAATGAAAATTGAAGACATGTTAGGAACAAAAATGTTCTTAACAAGGACATCAAGACATCACAACTAGAACCTTATCGTAAAGGTGTAGTCAGAATCAAGGACTGTACTGACAGAAATGAAATTACTCTTACTGACAAACCTCTGTCATTTATCAAAGGGTTAATTTATTCCAGGTGCTATTTTTTCCGTGCGAAGTTGTTATTTGTGAGATTATGAATAAACACACATCTGTTGTTTGGTGCTTACAGAAGTAGAAGAATAAAGTAGAGACTAGAGGATGCACTTGGCAACATAACAATTATAAGCTATTGTTACTGAATGGGATTAAAACCTGTCAACTCCAAATATCGGTAGCACCTCACTGCAGGAACAAGTTGTACTTCGACACATGACCAACTAGAGAGAAGGAAGATATATTCTCTCTTTCTGATCTTAGAGTAGTGTATTGCACATATAGTCTTCCTGATATTTATGGGTTTATGGTATGACATCACCTGCAATTATTATATTTTGTTGTGATTCAGCAGGTTGTAATGTCAGCAGTTTTGCTGTATAGATGTTCAACAACACTGGCAATAATGAAGAACCCTGAGACAGGCCAGGGTATATGCAGTGGTCCCACACTCCCAAACTGAATGCACTGTTCTCTCCATCAGTGCAGCTGTGATCTAGTTTACCCACCAGGGTTAATGTTAGTTAGTTAGTCATGGTTCCAACTTCACGTCCCCATGATGCTCCGTTCCTGTGCCAGTGAATATCACACAATATGCTCTTCACTGCCTCATGTGAAAAGTGGAGCAGACAGGAGTCTGATTGATTGATTGATTGATTTAGGAATCAACATCACAGCATTCGGGGCATTCCCATAAGTGCTCCGTCCCCATCCTCAGCAGCCAGCGAAGAGTTCCAACACTAATAGTACCAGTAGCAATCTGATTATAAGTCCGTCTCACCTTTCCTCTGAGCGTTGAGCGTCGGCCAGATCCCTTCGTCACTCCTCGTTGTCTCATTCTTGCCAGACCATGGTAATCTATTTGGAATCAGACTCACGGGAGTCTGAACAAACCAACAGACAGCACCGGCATCCTATGCATAATTCCACTGCCAGAATGCCAACATAAAAGTCTGCAATGAAAAATACAGTTCATCTTCAATGGAAGCAGCAGTCACTAGAAAACCAGCAGCCATACATTACTGCATCAGGCAAACTCAGTTAATGCCACAGCCTATCAAATATTGCATGAGAATTCTACGCAGTTATATGCATTTCTGAGATCTGTTGCCACAAAAACTGTTTCTTGTTTGCTTTGAAATCTTTCCTATAAGTCATGTTTTCCAGCATTGTTTCAACCTGCTTTTGAAGACATATTGCTGCCAAAAGTGTATGGGATATGGCATCACTTTCTTTGCCACAATTATTTCCAGCAATCTGGCATATACATTCTTTCAGGTTTTGGCAATGGCTTCAGATAACTGTGTAACCAGTCCTCTGGTATCTTGGAAGTCTGTTTACTTACATTCAAATCCCTCACAACACAGTGAATTTCTGCATCACTCACATCAGTCATAAAGTTCTCCTATATTATTTTCCTTTGCTTCTCTGGCCAAAGTTCTGAATATATTACTGGTCCTTTGTTGTACTTGATGCATTTCTTCCACCTCATCATGATTTTATGGCCAGACTTTCTGCCATTCCTTAGTTGCCTGCTCCTTTTGTCTGGTCTTTTTGCATAAGGTAGACAAAGGTTCAACTGTTTATTTATTGACTGCAAGATGTATGAAAGTATGTCTGCGTTTAACTTGTCAGACAGTGTGCCTCTTTGGAATAAGCACAACACATTTGAGGTGGTCACTGTTATTAGCTACTAGAACAGTTTATTGAAGGGGGATTAGTACTGGAAATAAAGCCAAGTTTATGACTTTATCTAAGTACCCCAGTCTAGCTTCTAATCTTGTAGCGCAGCCATCGTTAAACACAATGAGGCTGGTGCTGACCTGTTTAAGTGCAGTTCCCTTTTTATTTTTTGTAAGATTTCCCCACACTGTTCGAGTTTGAAGTCTAAAATATTCCCCTTCTCAATCAGCCGTCACTGATAGTAATTTTCATTTTCACTCATCAGAAGGTGGTCAATATGTGCTTGTTTCATTGTAGATCCTCCATTCTTCATGTTCTCTAGGCACAACTATACCCTGTATCTCAAACCCATCTCTGTTGTAGGCACTAGTATCCAGCCATTGATGAGGGAGCTCATGCTCTACAAACATTGCCAAACCCTGATTATTTGTTCTACAAAGATTAATGTAGCAGTCATAGCCAGGATATTTACTAGTTGTCTTATCCTTCACATTTTCTCCTAAACCATGAGCATTTCAAAGTCATATACCAATTTCTGTAGCATGTGTGCTTGCAGATTTTCATTTTGGCAGTTCTGGGAGTCAACACGATTGAACTAGGTGCTAGTCTGTCAGTCTTTCTTCTTCTTCTTTGCTTAGCAGTCCTTCTCATTCTTTCCTTCCTCATCTTCCTTCTCCTTCTCTCTTTGCTACTCCTATTTACATTTGGAAAGAGTACTGATGTCAGAGCACAATCACACTAGCTCCTGAGAAGATGCAGGATGAAATTTGGCTTCATAATTGATTGTAAATAAATAGTGGATAACAAAGGTCCATCTGATAGAGACACAATTCCAGGTGAGAAGGAGGGGATATCCCAAAGGGAGTCCTTATGTCTGGCATCAGATCACCAGCCCACTAGACATCTAATGTTCATGACCACTTTCTCAGCAGCTATTCAGTCTCTGTACACATTGGTTCACCTGAGACTTGGAGGTTATGTAATCCATAACTGGTAGTGGATTTATAGGTGTCAGTGTGTACATCACATTGCAGCTGGTACCATTATTATTGGGACTCTTTGCTGGTTGTTGAAGATGAGGAAGGACGGAGCATCTATGGGAATGTCCTGAGTGATGTGATGTTGGTTCAGAGTGTACACCAGATTGCAGTTGGTACACATCATATTGCAACTGGTACCATTAGTATTTTGACTTGTTGCTGGTTGATGAGAACAGAGCATGTATGGGAATCTCCTGAGTGCTGTGATGTCAGTTATTGCCTCACCTCAATAGTGTACACCACTCGCCAATGGATTCTTCACACCACATCTCTGGAGCTCCACTTGCTCTGAGATTCCCTGCCAGTTTATTTCAGGTTCTGTCAGGGACCATATATCTACGACACACTTTGGGGAAGTGTGACAGAAGTCTTAAATGTAGTTCTGTAAACATCAGCAGGAGTGGTCTTACAACAAATGCTACTCTATTTTTGCCTGATGGCCAGCTGGCTCTGGCTGTGACCAGTGCAAAGTGGTCATCACAGGGATAAAGGCAAGTTTGACATCCTCATGTTCCTGTGTCTGTGTAACACTGCACCGTCAGAAGTTAGTTATTTGCAGTGTAGCTGAAAATGAGTAATTTGAATTGTCTGTAAGTTAAATAAGATACATTTGTGTAAGTTGTCATTTCTGATATTCTGTTTGAACAGTCACAAGTTGAAGAGTGGGAGCGTAAGCTGCAGATGTTCGCCCGAACTCTTGACGAGTGGTTAACATGTCAGAGAAACTATTTATACCTGGAGCAGATATTCAGCACACTTGACATTCAGAGGTAGGCTAGCTGCTGACACAGAAGCTTCAGGGGGCTGTGGTAGCACAGTCGCTAGCATGCATGCCTGCTGGCCCAGTGGTCATGGGTTCAATTTCACATTGAAGGAGATTTTACAAATTGATCTGGGCTCCCAGGTTGACCAAGCCTAAACTTGGTACCTGGAAAAGTCTTGGGAAGTAAATTCAGCCTTCCTCACATTGAGTATGTCAGCCCTTGAGTGCCAGTTGGTGCATACACACATGGAGCCAACACCTTGTGCCCAGTACACCTGAAGGCATGAGAACAGGGTCCTTGACTTACCATGGAAGCATCAGATGTCATGTGGCTGTCGGCCATGAATTTTTGTAAGACATTAGATTTTCTAACAAATGGTAGGTACTGCTAGAGTGTGAAGTGATATGTTTTCACGTATTCTTGATCGTGTGTTCTCTTAACTTCTGGAGAGTATTAGAAATGTGTTCTCATCTAGATGAAAGGAAATTTCCGACTGCAACTGCTAGCAGTAGAAGACAGACAATTCACAAGAGTGTTACAAATGCAGTTTAAGAAAATGACTGTCCACTGAATTAAGTGGACAACTCTTCACCTTGACTGTCCACTGAAATAAGTGAACACATCTCAACCCTGACTGTCAACTGGAATACGTGGACAACTCTATACCTGTGCAAAACAGGGTAAACATTGTTCCTGTAGCCAGAAATTTCTGTCAAAAGCAGAAGTCACAAACCACCTATATGGATTTGAAAATCTAGAGGAAACCATCACATTATCTTCCCAAGAATAAGTTTATGAGCAAAGTCTAGAGGAAACCATCACATCATCTTCCCAAGAATAAGTTTATAAGAGCACAATCTAGAGGAAACCATCACATTATCTTCCCAAGAATAAGTTTATGAGCACAATCTAGAGGAAAGCATCACATTATCTTCCCAAGAATAAGTTTATATGAGCACAATCTAGAGGAAACCATCACATTATCTTCCCAAGAATAAGTTTATGTGAGCAAAATCTAGAGGAAACCATCACATCATCTTCCCAAGAATAAGTTTATGAGCAAAGTCTAGAGGAAACCATCACATCATCTTCCCAAGAATAAGTTTATATGAGCAAAATCTAGAGGAAACCATCACATTATCTTCCCAAGAATAAGTTTATGAGCACAATCTAGAGGAAACCATCACATTATCTTCCCAAGAATAAGTTTATGAGCACAATCTAGAGAAAACCATCACATCATCTTCCCAAGAATAAGTTTATATGAGCAAAATCTAGAGGAAACCATCACATCATCTTCCCAAGAATAAGTTTATGAGCAAAGTCTAGAGGAAACCATCACATTATCTTCCCAAGAATAAGTTTATATGAGCACAATCTAGAGGAAACCATCACATTATCTTCCCAAGAATAAGTTTATATGAGCAAAATCTAGAGGAAACCATCACATCATCTTCCCAAGAATAAGTTTATGAGCAAAATCTAGAGGAAACCATCACATCATCTTCCGAAGAATAAGTTTATGAGCAAAGTCTAGAGGAAACCATCACATTATCTTCCCAAGAATAAGTTTATATGAGCAAAATCTAGAGGAAACCATCACATCATCTTCCCAAGAATAAGTTTATGAGCAAAATCTAGAGGAAACCATCACATCATCTTCCGAAGAATAAGTTTATGAGCAAAGTCTAGAGGAAACCATCACATTATCTTCCCAAGAATAAGTTTATATGAGCAAAATCTAGAGGAAACCATCACATTATCTTCCCAAGAATAAGTTTATGAGCACAATCTAGAGGAAACCATCACATTATCTTCCCAAGAATAAGTTTATGAGCACAATCTAGAGAAAACCATCACATCATCTTCCCAAGAATAAGTTTATATGAGCAAAATCTAGAGGAAACCATCACATTATCTTCCCAAGAATAAGTTTATATGAGCACAATCTAGAGGAAACCATCACATTATCTTCCCAAGAATAAGTTTATATGAGCACAATCTAGAGAAAACCATCACATCATCTTCCCAAGAATAAGTTTATATGAGTAAAATCTAGAGGAAACCATCACATCATCTTCCCAAGAATAAGTTTATGAGCAAAATCTAGAGGAAACCATCACATTATCTTCCTAAGAATAAGTTTATATGAGCACAATCTAGAGGAAACCATCACATCATCTTCCCAAGAATAAGTTTATGAGCAAAGTCTAGAGGAAACCATCACATTATCTTCCCAAGAATAAGTTTATATGAGCAAAATCTAGAGGAAACCATCACATCATCTTCCCAAGAATAAGTTTATGAGAAAAATCTAGAGGAAAACATCACGTTATCTTCCCAAGAATAAGTTTATGAGCACAATCTAGACTAAAGAAGTGACATGTTCTAAAACTGTATACCAATCTGCAGACTGAATACTCTGTCATGGCATTTTGTGTGTGTCGCTCGCTCGCTTTGAACTAAAGCGTAGTCCATACATATACATACCATATATAGTTGTGATGGACTGAATTTTGTGTGTGGGTTAGCTCTCCCTATTAAGTGTCCCTTGCCATCAGGCGAACCCACTCCGACTTCAGAGGTACTTGTAATTAATGTCCCGAAGTCAAGGACGACAGGTCAGCATTTTAGTCCAGCTGTCTGGTGTAGGGATTGAACCGCTAACCTCGGCATCAGCACACCAGATGTTTAAGAACATGCGTTCTTATCCATTCGGCCATGCGGACCTGCTGATATGACATGACAGGTCATGTAATTATGACTAGCCACCAGGGCTTCTGTAATAGAGACACTTTCTTTACAGAGATATCCATCATATTTAATGTTTTCCTCAGGAAACATTTTCTTGGGGTTCATAGAGGACTTGCCAGTGAATATCAGAATAGTTTGCATGTTTAATGAATTGTATATATCTTTCACAGCATCTTTCATAATATAATTAATTTTAGGTGGATATCAGATAGAATCTTGATATGTCATTTTGTGTTCTGTTTTAGGCATCCTCCTGCAGATTAGAAATGCATGTAAGTGTATATCATAATAATTATGTCAAGGAGTTTATATCTTTCACAACATTCTGTATTCTTTCACAGCATCCTACATAACAGAGACACAAGTATGTTGGTCTCAGGCAGAATCTTCATGTATAATTGTGTGTAATTTCTTAGGCAACTTCCTGCAGAATATAAGTTGTTTATGTCGGTGGACAAAGCTTGGAAAGACATTATGAAAAGAACAGCAGATCGACCCAATGCCTTGAAGTCTGCTATCACTGCCGGCACACTGGACACCCTACAGATGTGCAATACCAACCTGGAGACAGTGCAGAAATCCTTGGAGGTATATCTCTTGTCTTGATCTACATGTATTCTTTCGTTTGATAATTGTGATGATGAATAATTATTGTTTTATGCATTTTTAGTCATTTAAAAATGGCACAGATATTTCTTGGTAGATACTATCATAGGGGTATGAGACGTTTGGTCTTCACATATACCAGATCATGTTGTACTGAGGTGGGGTGATGAGGTCTTCTTCTCAGTGCCTTTCCATTTTCCAGATATGCCAAGAGATTATTGGTTGCTCATTTTATATGACTGTTGGCCATAGAGAATTACTTGATGGAAACAATCCTATCACTATTGCACACTGAATCCATACAACTTTATTGGTAAGCACAGAATTTAACCACATAATTGGTGGACACAAATGAAACATTTCTTTTGTATTCTCCTCATCTAATATCTCGGGCATAGGACAGTTTGTAATTTGGTGCCCATAGGTCAAGCAGTGATTTTGTCTGTTATCCTCATCAATATTGCTGGTGAAAGACACTTTCTACTTTTGTGCCCATAAACATCACATGGTTTACGCAGAGTTAATTGTATTTACAATCAGGTCATCTTCTGATTAATTTTTGCATGAGGAATGTTTGACCTTTTGGTATTTACTTGGTGTTCATAACAATAAGGTCATATCCTGTGCATCCAAGATGTTCTGCTTTGAGATATGTTTCTAATATTTCACTTCATTTTCATTATTAAGTTTACATTCTCACACTTATGCTGCCTGGATTGATTCACGCCTTCAGTTTCTTCATCTTCTTCATTGTAGAAACTATAAAAAAAAAAGGTCAAGTTCATCATGAAAATAGGTGCAATTGCAGGAAGTTGAAGAAGATGCAAAAGGAGCTGTAAATTGATCTGATTGCAATATAAGTCAAAATAAGTCACAATTAGTGTGAATCCACTTCTTGGTTGTAATAAGTAAAGTTAGAAACATATCAACTACACTGACAAATCTGCCATTATAAAGGTAACAACATTTGATACATGGCAGAGTAGTTTTTCATGATTGTTATCATATGCTGTATGTTATCATACAAATTGTGTGTAAAGTGTGGGAGTTTGTTCTTATTAGTTTCAGTGAACATGTGAGGCATCATGTATGTGTCTAGATGTGAGGATGTGTGTATGGGTGTGTATGTGAGGGATATGTGTGTGTGTGGGGGTGTGGGGAATGCATGTGTGGAGGGGTTGTGTGTGGGGGATGTGTATGGGTTAATGGGTGATGTGTGAAGGGATGTGTAGTCAGTGGTGGATGTATGTGTGTGTGAGGGATATGTGTGTGTGTGTGTGTGGGGGGATATTTGAGAGGATAGTTGGAAGTATGTGGGTGTTGGTGGGTTGGGAGGGGGTGTGGTTAGGGAATGTGTGTTTGGGTGGGTGAATGGGTGTGTAGGAGATTGTGTGGATTGGGGGATGGGTGTGTAATGGGTGGGGGGGGGGGGATGAGTGTGGGGGGTGTCTGTGAATGGGATATGTCTGTGTGGGTGGGAGTGTGTGAGTGTGGATGGGGTAAATGTGAGTGGGTGGAGGATGTATGTGTGGGTGGTGAGGGTGTTTGTAGGTGGAGGATGTGTGAGTGGGTGGGGAGTTGTTTGGGCGGGGATGTGTATGGGGAATGTGTGTGTGTGGGGGGGATGTGTTTATGGGTGGAATTTTGTGTGGGAGGGGAGATGTGTGAGAGGTGGGGGAGGTGTGGGATGTGCAGTTGATTGAAGGATGTATGCAAGGATGGGGGATGTGTGTTTGGCTGGGTGGTTGGGGTGTGTGTGGGTGGGAGGGTAGATGAGAGTTGCATGTGTTGATGGGCATGTGGGTGATGTGTGGGTGTGAATGGTTGATGGATGAGCACGTGAGTGGGTGGATGTGTGTGAGAGATGAGTGTATGGGTGGGGGAGGTGTGTAGTTGTGAGAAGATGTGTGTGAGCGGTGGATGTGTGTGGGTGGGGTATATGTGGGTGGTGGGGTGTGTGTGGGTGGAAGGTGTGTGTTTTTGGGTGTTTATGGGTGGGGGATATATGTGGGCAGGTGGGGAGATGTGTTATGGGTGGGGATGTGTGTTTAGGTGGGGATGTGTCGTTGAGAGGTGGCGAATATTGGGTGGGTGAGTGGGTGTAGGTTGGCTGATGTGTGTGTGGGTGGGTGGGGAAAATAGTGAGAGTGCGGGATATGTGTGTGGATAGGTGTGGGATGTGTGGGTTGGCGGAGGTATGTGTGTGTGGTTTCTTCTTCTTCTTCTTCTTCTTCTTCTTCTTCTTCTTCTTCTTCTTCTTCTTCTTCTTCTTCTTCTTCTTCTTCTTCTTCTCCTCCTCCTCCTCCTCCTCCTCCTCTTCCTCCTCCTCCTTCTTCTTCTTCTTCTTCTTCTTCTTGGTGTGTGAGGATGTGTGTGTGGGTGGGGGATCAGTGGGTGGGTGGCGGCATGTATGTTTGCCTGGTTCTGTGTGAGTATGTGGAGGTATGTGTGGGTGGGTGGGGGAGATTTGGTGGGTAGGGGATGTGTTGGTGGCTGTGGGATATGAGGGTGGATGGGGGATGTGTCTCACAACATTGCAATATGCACTGTTTATGTTTACAACTTTAATTTGATAATGCTTTATTTTGTTTTCTCATGTGAATGTATCATGCGTAGTATGCATTGTTTATGCTTACAAAATCCATTTGACAATGTTTTTTCCCCCTATGTTAATGTAACATGCACATTTGATGAATGAAAGATGAGTGATTGAAAGGGCCGAATGTAAGACAGGCCTGCGTGCCCAATTTGTTACCCTTTTAAAATAAAGTTTGTTTGTTCGTTCGTTCGTTCATTCGTTCATACCTCATATTAGAAATAAATATTCAAAATGGATATTCTGCAATGCTGACCAGTGTGAGTACATGGAAATTTGGTCTGTTCAGTCAAAATAATAAGAAAAATAATTGTTGTACAAGGAACTTCTTACTACATCCTGGCAAAGTTACTCTTGTCTTCATCATGTAAACACCTATTGTTACAGAGTAGAACAGTCACAGAGTTTTCATAGTCAGCCAAAATTGTGAGAGTTGGTCTGACTTTAGTCATGTTGTCCAGTATACTGTGTTTTGCTGTGAACCTGTACAGCTCATAAACATCAGTTATTATATCTGAGTGTTTCAGGAACTGCTCTAAATAGGTTATGTTGGTGCTAGCTAGAATGTGTCACATTTTACTCGCGTCATTGTCATCATTATTCCTTTTGTTTCTGCAGGATTACCTGGAAACTAAGCGGTTCATTTTCCCAAGGTTTTACTTCCTTAGCAATGATGAATTGCTGGACATTCTTGCTCAGTCAAAGGACCCAAATGCTGTACAGGTAAATATAACTTTAGCACTTCCAGTTTTTCTATGTCTGCCCTCACCATTCGCTAAGAGAGGGAAAGACAGCTACTATTCTTCTTTGCATTCAGGTCTACAAAATGTGATGATCCTAACACCTCACAGATCCATTGCAGGTTCCCACTTGAGGATTTTTGTTACAACCCATTTGTTTCCTTGTTTATAACATTTGTTTCCTTGTTTATAACATTTGTTATGGCTACAATCACTTGGAATAGAATTACTCCATGTGATACAATTATTTACATTGAAATGTATGATATGGGTCAGGGTTGTACTATGATTGTCAGTTGAGCCCAACCTTTAGCAGTTTTTGTTGCAAGTTGTCTTTGCATGTTTCTTGCATGTGAATGTCAAATAGTCAGTAAAGTACACATCTTTAGGTCAGTGAACATATGATGCTAGACCCACATGTTATAGACCTACATGTTATAGACACACATGTTATAGACACACATGTTATAGACCTACATGTTATAGACACACACATATTATAGACCCACATGTTATAGACCTACATGTTATAGACACACATGTTATAGACACACATGTTATAGACACACATGTTATAGACTCAGTGTTATAGACCCACATGTTATAGACACATGTTATAGACTCACATGTTATAGACTCAATGTTATAGACACACATGTTATAGACCTACATGTTATATTCACACATATTATAGGCCCATATGTGATAGACCCACATGTTATAGACTCACATGTTATAGACCCACATGTGATAGACACACATATTATAGACACACATGTTATAGACCCACATGTGATAGACCCACATGTTATAGACCTACATGTTATAGACTCAATGTTATAGACTCATATGTTATAGACCTACATGTTATAGACACACATGTTATAGATACACATGTTATAGACACACATGTTATAGACCCACATGTGATAGACACACATATTATAGACCCACATGTTATAGACTCAATGTTATAGACTCACATGTTATAGACACACATGTTATAGACCCACATGTTATAGACCCACATGTTATAGACCTACATGTTATAGACTCAATGTTATAGACTCAATGTTATAGACTCACATGTTATAGACCTACATGTTATAGACACACATGTTATAGACACACATGTTATAGACTCAATGTTATAGACCCACATGTTATAGACCCACATGTGATAGACCCACATGTTATAGACCTACATGTTATAGACCCTCATGTGATAGACCCACATGTTATAGACCCACATGTTATAGACCTACATGTTATAGACCCTCATGTGATAGACCCACATGTTATAGACCCACATGTTATAGACCCACATGTTATAGACTCAATGTTATAGACCTATATGTTATAGACCACCTTTTTATAGACACATATGTTATAGACCTACATGTTATAGACACACATGTTATAGACCCACATGTTATAGACACACATGTTATAGACCAGCTGATACTAGGTCAGTGGATATATGGTGCTAAACCCACATGTTATAGCCCCACATGTGATAGACCCTCATGTGATAGACCCACATGTTATAGACCCACATGTGATAGACCCTCATGTGATAGACACACATTTTATAGGCCTACATGTTATAGACACACATGTTATAGACCCACATGATATAGACCCACATGTGATAGACCCTCATGTGATAGACACACATGTTATAGACCTACATGTTATAGACCTACATGTTATAGACACACATGTTATAGACACACATGTGATAGACCCACATGTGATAGACCCTCATGTGATAGACACACATGTTATAGACCTACATGTTATAGACACACATGTTATAGACACACATGTTATAGACCCACATGTTATAGACCTACATGTTATAGACACACATGTTATAGACACACATGTTATAGACCCACATGTTATAGACCCACATGTGATAGACCCTCATGTGATAGACACACATTTTATAGGCCTACATGTTATAGACACACATGTTATAGACCCACATGATATAGACCCACATGTTATAGACCTACATGTGATAGACCCACATGTTATAGACCCACATGTGATAGACCCTCATGTGATAGACACACATGTTATAGACCTACATGTTATAGACCTACATGTTATAGACACACATGTGATAGACCCACATGTGATAGACCCTCATGTGATAGACACACATGTTATAGACCTACATGTTATAGACACACATGTTATAGACACACATGTTATAGACCCACATGTTATAGACCTACATGTTATAGACACACATGTTATAGACCCACATGTTATAGACCCACATGTGATAGACCCTCATGTGATAGACACACATGTGATAGACACACATGTTATAGACACACATGTTATAGACACACATGTTATAGACCCACATGTTATAGACCCACATGTGATAGACCCTCATGTGATAGACACACATTTTATAGGCCTACATGTTATAGACCCACATGTTATAGACCCACATGTTATAGACCTACATGTGATAGACCCACATGTTATAGACCCACATGTGATAGACCCTCATGTGATAGACACACATGTTATAGACCTACATGTTATAGACCTACATGTTATAGACCTACATGTTATAGACACACATGTGATAGACCCACATGTGATAGACCCACATGTGATAGACCCACATGTTATAGACTCACATGTTATAGACCTACATGTTACAGACTCAATGTTATAGACTCACATGTTATAGACCTACATGTGATAGAACCACATGTTATAGACCTACATGTGATAGACCCACATGTTATAGACACACATATTATAGACTCAATGTTATAGACTCCATGTTATAGACTCACATGTTATAGACTTGATGTTATAGACACGCATGTTATAGACCAGCTGATACTAGGTCAGTGGATATATGGCGCTAAGCCCACATGTTATAGACCCACATGTGATAGACCCTCATGTGATAGACCCACATGTTATAGACCCTTATGTGATAGACACACATGTTATAGACCCACATGTGATAGACCCTCATGTGATAGACCCACATGTTATAGACCCTTATGTGATAGACCCACATGTTATAGACCCTTATGTGATAGACACACATGTTATAGACCCACATGTTATAGACCCTCATGTGATAGACACACATGTTATAGACCCACATGTTATAGACCCTTATGTTATAGACCCACATGTTATAGACCTACATGTTATAGACCCACATGTTATAGACCCACATGTTATAGACCCACATGTGATAGACCCTCATCTGATAGACCCACATGTGATAGACCAGTTGACACTAGGTAGTTAGACATATGATGATAGACCCACATGTGATAGACCCACAAGTGATAGACCAGCCTACACTAGGTCAGTGATGGGGTCAGTATGACACCGGCCACCTTGACTTCACAAGACATGTTCTGGTACCCGTGTTAGGCCGGGTCGACCTGGAAGCCTGGGTTAATGTGTAAAATGTGAATCTGTCCTGATGTGGATCGAATCCATGGCCACAGGTCAATGTCAAATGTTTGTTTAAAAATTACTTTGTCTGTTATTTTCTATCAGCCACATCTGGGCAAGTGTTTTGACAACATCAAGCAGCTGGACATACAAGTGTTACCTCGACAGCCACCAACAGTGAAGTCCATGTTATCTTCCGAAAGTGAAACGGTTGCTATGCCCAGGTAAAATATGAATATTTGGTCACTGTTATTTTCAGTTTACAGAATATCAAGCTGCTGTTGAATTTTCTTCTTGAATTAGTTGGTGATTTATGGCTTTTTACATAATTTACTAATTTGCTGTTAATAGTAGTTTCTACTATTACTTGTCATTCAAAACTGTGTTACATGTTACTGCCTGCTAGGCAAATTCACAGGATCTAAGTATCTGTCAGCATGTCTTACAGAGCATGCATTTTGATTGTTTTTTAAAATTATTTCTAATTATTATTCATAGGTACATTCCTGGTTTATACCTTGCATTGTCTTGCCATTGCCAGTTATTCCTTAATATACATTAGTTTAAGTAAAATAAAATTAAGTTAAAATAAGTTATTCCAAACAGAGTGAGTAATTATTTTCTGCCCAGGTCCCTAACCTCATAAAGTAGTGATCTAATAAATATGAAGTCTTTGACATTTCTAAATAATAAAATACAGCACATGTATTCTTCACATTCATCTCTGTCTCTCATTCTGTCTCCATGTGTTTTTAGGTCTCCCTAAATTTTCAGGAGACTCCCGGGAGGCGGCACTGAAGTTGCGGAGTTTGTGCTTTATGCGACACTTTTGGTGGGTCGCCCTGTGGTAAAAGACCGAGCCATGTGAGAAAACCCAGGTCAGTGAGGTCTTTCTGGTGACTGCTGAGTCCATCGACGATGAACTGTGGTTTTCGTGGATGAATTTTGTGTTGGCATTCTGGCGGCGGCATTATGCACAGTGTACCTGTGTGGGCTGTTGGATTGCCGAGACTCCTGCCTATTCCACTTTTCACATTAGACAGTGGGGAGCATTTTGTGTGATATTCACTGGCACAGGATCGGAGCATAATGGGGACGACCCGTTGCCGTGAAGTTGGAACCTCGACTTACTAATTAACTAACTAGGTCTCCCTACATTTCTTTTTCCCTTTTAGTTTCAGAAGAATGACTTAATTTTATTTACTTTTGTTTTATGTGTTGCAATCATAATATAGCATATATACAGAATAATACATGTGCTGTATTTTATTATTTAGAAATGTCAAAGACTTCATGGTAGTCAGGTCTTAGTCAGATATGACTGAGCTACCGTATGACAGTAGACGGTACTACCTGCTTTCTGTCAGCGCCGAATGTTGGGCGGCGCTTACCAAACCCGACACCCCACACTGTGCCAACGGCTTCGGGCGGAAGAGCGCAATTGGGAGGGTACAAGCCTTATCCTGGTGCGAGGAAATACAACCCAAAGACAAAATAGTCATGGCAGGGCAGACCAGGCCCTAAGCCTTGGCTGGCAGCTGGTCTAGGATCGAAGCTCCGACAGGCAGACAGTTAGAGCATTGCTTTGCTGATCCGGCAGCTTCTGCAGCTTGTCTTGTTCCAGATGTATAGGTGTTAACTTTCCTCTGGAGTGAACTAGGCAGGCAGAGAGAGGGATCATGCTGCATGGGCAACACATGGTTTCTTTATTTTAGCCCAGGCTTTGTGCTATGGAGAGGCAATAACTCCATCCCTGGTCTTAACCGGTCTCGGAATCAAAGCGAGAGGCAACTGTTACGGGTTATAAGTCCTTGTCAGTTGGCGTAGACATGGGGCGCCACGCATTGCCTCTGACGGTGGGAGACACCTACAGGTGTCACTGATCAGCTACCGCCCGCCTCAAGCTGGACAGCCCCCGGCCAATTGGGTGCTGATTCGCCACAGCCTGCCTGCTTCAATGGGTGCTTGGGGCTAGGACAAAATCTGAATTGCAGGCTGTAAAACCAAAGCACCAGGTACTAATAAAAAGAATAATAGAAACCTCAAGCTACGGCTTGCAACCTGGAACGTAAGAACCATGTGTCCAGGATTTTCCGCTGACTTGACAAATATTGACGATGTGAGAAAAGCGGCTGAACTCAATCGTCTTAACATTGATATTGCTGGCCTGCAGGAGACTCGCCTTGCTGAGGAAGGGTCACCCAGGGAAAACAATTACACCTTTTTTTTGGAAGGGAAGAGGGCAGGCAGAAAAAAGGCAACACGGTGTGGGCTTTGCAGTGAAGAATTCGCTACTGGCAATGATTGATATCCCAGCTGGAGGTAATGAAAGATTATTATCACTGCGCTTGGCAACCTCTTGTGGATTTGCCACCATTATCACTGCATATACACCGACACTCGCTTCCTCTGATGATGTGAAGGATACGTTCTATGAGCAGCTAGACTCTGTGATCAAGGCAGTTCCAAAATCCGACTACTATATATGCTCGGTGATTTCAATGCTCGTGTAAGCAAGGACTCGAGTTCATGGCCAGTGTGCCTTGGAAAATACAACATCGGTCGCATGAATGAAAATGGGCAAAGGCTGCTAGAGCATTGCACTAGAAATGACCTATGTATTACAAACTCCTTTTTTAAAACAAAAGAGATGCATAAGGTCACATGGAAACATCCAAGATCCGGCCATTGGCATCAGCTGGACTTCATTATCACACGGAGACAACATCTGAACCATACATCATTAACTCGAAGTTACCACAGTGCTGACTGTGATACAGATCATTCTTTGGTTGTTGCAAGGGTTAGACTGAGACCAAAGAGAATCTACACAGCTAAACACAAATCTAGCCCCAGGATTAATATTATTAACATGCACAATCCTGGAAAGTGCTTTTCAACAGCAACTTGAAGACGCTTTCAATGATACATCAGAAACTGTATAGTAAATGATAAATGGAGTAAATTTAAGGAAACTATTTATAAAACAGCGGTAGGGGTTTTCGGCACTGTGGATAATAAGAGGCAGGACTGGTTCGCAGCAAACAGCCAGATACTGCATCCCTTGATTGATAAAAAGAAGATAGCTCTCTTAAGAAACAAGGAAAGACCAACGCGTAACACTCTGAGTGAACTGAAGCAAGCTAGGAAGGATGTGCAAAAGGCTGCCAGGCAGTGTGTGAATGACTATTGGATCAAGTTATGTGAGTCCATTCAAATCGCAAGAGATAAGGGAAACCTCAGAAGCATGTATGAAGGGATAAAGAAAGCCTGTGGTCCAATGTTCAAAAGAAGTGCACCGCTGAAAACCTTGACTGGAGAAATCATCACTGATAAGAAACAGCAGATGGATAGATGGGTCGAGCACTATTTAGAGCTTTACTCAAGTGAGACCAAGCTAGCGGATGATGCCCTCAACGCCATAGAGGCCCTGCCAACTCTTGACCACCTGGACACACTTCCCACCATAACAGAAGTTAAGTGTGCTATAAATGAGCTTGCGTCTGGCAAGGCTCCAGGTAAGGATGGGATTCCAATAGAGGTAATCAGGAGTGGGCAAGACACACTCGCTCTACAGATCCACCAGCTAATAGAGCTATGCTGGCGAGAAGGACAAGCCCCACAGGATTTCAAAGATTCAAACATCATAATGCTGTACAAGAACAAGGGTGATCGGAGCGACTGTAACAACTATAGGAGTATCTCAATTCTGTGTATTGTTGGGAAAGTATTTGCCAGAATTGTTCTGCGCAGACTTCAAGTCCTGGGAGATCAAGTCTACCCCGAATCACAGTGCAGCTTCCGTCAGAACCGGTCTACCATTGATATGATATTCTCATTGCGACAGATGCAAGAAAAATGCCGGGAACAAAATCAGCCACTGTTTATTGCCTTCATCGACCTCACAAAGGCATTCGATTTGGTCAGCCGTGAGGGTCTGTTCAAAGCACTAAAGAAGATTGGCTGCCCACCAACACTTCTGTCCATTGTGGAATCGTTCCACACAGGCATGAAGGGTATAATCAAGTTTGATGGCTCAACTTCAGAAGAGTTTGAAATCAAGAGTGGAGTTAAGCAAGGTTGTGTACTAGCCCCCCACCCTCTTTGGGATATACTTTTCACTTCTACTGAAATATGTCTTTCATGATCAGGATGACGGTATATACATTCACTCACGCTCAGATGGTGGCCTCCATAATGCTCAGAGATTGAAGGCCAAGACCAAAATTAGGAGGGTACTAATCAGAGAGTTGCTTTTTGCGGATGATGCTGCGATTACGACCCACTCTGAGGAAGAATTACAACATCTACTATCTGCATTCTCCAATGCTTGTTCTGAATTTGGTTTTAACAGTTAACAAAAAGAAGACACAGATTATGTCACAAGGTGCACACGGTGTACCATCAATCTGTATTGACGACACCGAACTGGAGATAGTAGACCATTTTACATATCTAGGATCAGAGGTAAATAGCAAATTATCCCTCGATCAGGAAATCAACATCAGGATTGGCAAGGCAGCAACAACAATGAACATGTTAGCAAAAAGAGTCTGGGAGAACAGGAAGCTTACTGCCAAAACAAAAGTCCTCGTCTACCAAGCCTGTGTCCTTAGTACTCTTCTTTATGGCAGTGAAACCTGGACAACTTACTCACACCAAGAGAAACGTTTAAACAGCTTTCATATGCGGTGTCTGCGAAGAATACTTGGTATTAAGTGGCAATACAAAATCACAAATACTGAAGTATTGGAAAGATCAGGTTGTGTGACGGTGTATTCCATGCTCAGTCTTCGTAGACTTAGATAGATAGGACATGTTAGGAGGATGGATGATGGTAGAATACCAAAGGACATCTTTTTTGGTGAATTACAAACGGGTAGGAGATCTCAGGGTCGGCCTCTACTACGATACAGAGATGTGTGTAAGCGGGACATGATTGATACAGGCATAGATAATGCACATTGGGAGCAAGTCGCCGCTGAACGTGTTGCATGGAGGGCAACTATCAGAAATGGAATAAAGACAAAGGAGAAAATGATTGCAGATAAAGCACACACAGAGCGTGAGAGACGTAAGATGGTGCACAATGGTGGAAATGACCATGCTTTCACATGCATCTACTGTGGGCAAACATTTGCAGCAAGAATTGGCCTTACCAGCCACACTCGCCACCGCCATGGGTCATAGTTATTCAGCCTTTTTGAAGCAAAATGTACCAAACTATCGTCTGTCAAGTTGCAATCATGTACAGTTGTGCATGCGCAATGTGACCCACCCACCCCACACTCACTGACTCCATTCCACTCACTCTCTCTCACTCTCACTCACTCACACACTCTCTCACTCTCTCTCATTCTCTCACTCACTCTCTCTCTCTCAGTCACTCTCTCTCTCTCAGTCACTCGCTCTCACACTCTCTCACTCTCTCTCTTACTAACTCACTCTCTCACTCACTCTTACTCTTTCACTCACTCTCTTACTCACTCTCTCACTCACTCTTTCTCACTCTCTCACTCACTCTCTCTCACTCACTCTCTCACTCACTTTCTCACTCATTCTCTCTCTCTTACTCCTCACTCACTCTTTCACTCACTCTTTCTCACTCACTCTCTCTCTCACTCTCTCTCTTACTCACTCTCTTACTCACTCACTCTCTCTCACTCACTCTCTAACTCACTCACTCTCACTCTCACTCTCTCTCTCTCTCTCACTCTCTCTCACTCACTCACTCTCTAACTCACTCACTCTCACTCTCTCTCTCACTCACTCTCGCTCACTCTTTCTTACTCTCTCTTTCACTCTGTGTGTGTGTGTGTGTGGGTGGGTGTGTGTGTGTGTGTTTTTTTTTTTTTTGTTGTTGAAACATTTAGTGTCATACACGGAATACATTGTGGATGGCAAGGAGAGGCTGCCAATTAATTTCCCTAGGATATGTTTATGGATAGTCATTAAGCTAACTTTATGTGGAGTGATGTGTCCACAAAATGCATATTTGTCTTCACACTAAATAACCTGACATGACATGACAAGACACGCCCCTCAATCGCAAGAAATAACATGACATTACACATCCACCAACCTCAAGAAATAACATGTCTATCAATCTCGAGAAATAACATGCAATGACACGACCACCAACCTCAAGAAATAGCATAATATGTCTATCAACCTCAAGAAATAACATGCAATGACACGTCCGCCAACCTCAAGAAATAGCATGACATGACACGTCCCCCAACCTCAAGAAATAACATGACATGTCTATCAACCTCCAGAAATAACCTGCAATGACACGTCCGCCAACCTCAAGAAATAGCATGACATGACACGTCCCCCAAACGCAAGAAATAACATGACATGTCTATCAACCTCAAGAAATAACATGCAATGACACGTCCGCCAACCTCAAGAAATAACATGACATGACACATCCCCCAAACGCAAGAAATAACATGACATGTCTATCAACCTCAAGAAATAACATGCAATGACACGTCCGCCAACCTCAAGAAATAGCATAACATGGCACGTCCACCAACGTCAAGAATAACATGACATGTCTATCAACCTCAAGAAATAGCATGACATGACATGTCCCCTTACCTCAAGAAATAACATGACATGTTTATCAACCTCAAGAAATAACATGAAATGACATATCTGCCAACCTCAAGAAATAACATGACATGACATGTCCACCAACCTCAAGAAATAACATGACATGACACATCCACCAACAAAAGAAATAACATGACATGTCTATCAACCTCAAAAAATAACATGCAATGACATGTCTGCCAACCTCAAGAAATAGCATGACATGACATGTCCCCCAGCCGGAAGAAATAACATGACATGACACGTCCCTCAATCGCAAGAAATAACATGACATGACACGTCCTCCAACCGCAAGAATAACATGACATGTCTATCAACCTCAAGAAATAACATGAAATGACACGTCTGCTAACCGCAAGAAATAACATGACATGACGTGTCCCCCAACCGCAAGAATAACATGACATGTCTGTCAACCTCAAGAAATAACATGCAATGACATGTCTGCCAACCTCAAGAAATAACATGACATGACACATTCCCCAACCGCAAGAATAACATGACATGTCTATCAACCTCAAGAAATAACATGAAATGACATGTCTGCCAACCTCAAGAAGTAACCAGTAAATACTGCACACGTTCTAAAAACAATCAGGCAGAAATGATTGAGTCATTATCACCAGCTGTGGAGTGTGGATTGTGATAGCTGCTTGATTAATCATCATCATCAAGTAGTAAGTCCTTCGCAGAATGTTGCTCTCATATGGCTCTCCACCCCCAACCAAATATCTCTATATCTCTGGCCATTTCTCTAACCTCATACCCCCCATGCCCAAGGTGTCTGCAACATTCTGTGTCCATCTCCAAGCTGGCCAGCTCCTGCCTCAGCTTCAAAGAATCACGCCTTCCATCTTTGTTTTTCTATGCCTCTGTGACATTTACAAAGGGAGGTTACAGGCGAGTGGGCCGACTTCTTTGCACCAGGTTTTATCCCATAATGCTTGATCTTTTTCCACAGAGCGGCCTGCTGAAATTATTGCAGAGATCAAGAACTCATTAGTTTCAATGGCAACCAATGGAGTCTCAGAGGAAATTGCATTCGTGGGCCGAATGAAGGAATTAGGACACAAACCCAAGACCTTCAGAGCATGAGGCAAGCAACTCAACCACTTTGCCCCAGAAACCTTCATAGTGATATTTAATATGGCCAAAGTATTTTAGTTTTCTGCTTAATTCATCAGACAAATACATCTATACAGCAGGTATGCTGCAGTTTTGACATTAACATCAGGTAGTGATTTTCAGAAAACCTGAAAAAAATATTTGGGGTAGAGGTTTAAAAATTACTGTAATAAAAACATACAAAAAAAAAGACAAAAATGTGAAGCAAAAACAAAAACTATACACATGAATTGTACAAGTCAGCAGGTGTGATGATACAGTTTGAGACTACTAAAGTAAAACTTTATCCCACAGAAATGTGAGAGCCAGAGGTGCAGTTGAACAGTGGCTGGGGACAGTTGAAGCAGGCATGTTTGAAACAGTTAAAAAGTGAGTGTGGAAGTTAAATTGTGTTTGACCTTGTTACTTTCCATTATATTTTATAGACACATTTCTAAGTTTGCAAGTGATGAAGAGACATTTCCTAGCATGGATATTAACACCAGATATTTTATGCACACACATGTCTCATTTTTATGGACTTTTTAAGTACATAACTTTTGAGAGATGTATATTTTATTCTATCCATGCATAAAGTCTTTTAAAGATTTGGTAATCTTGAAGCCAAGTTTATTTGTTCCCTTGAACCTTTGTTGTTGTTGACTTTTAATCAGACTCGAAGCGTCAGCTATAGTCTACTACGTGACTGCTTACATCAAAGTGAATGGAACCAATCTGAAACAAGTCATTGTATTTAATTATTTGGGTACGTCTTCCACAACAAGTAGAAGATGTGTTAAGGAAGTAGAATGTAGAATAATAGCCTAAGCAAAAGCAGCATTTTACCAGATGAAGAATATTCTCTGCAATTTATCTTTGTCAATTGAGGTGAGGACGAATGATTAAAAGCTGTATAACCGATCCTGGTTTACAGAAGCAAATCATTGACAATTATCAGACAAATGAGGGATTCTGTGAAAGCTGTGGAGATGTGGTTTTATGAAAGAATGCTGAGAACACCATGGATGGATAGAAAGAGCAATGAAGATATCTTGACAGAAGTTAGCTCACAAAGACAACTGGTCACTCGCATCAGAAGAAAATAGTCCACATGCTTTGGGCATGTCATGAGAAGGGGAAAGCTGGAGAATGTCATCACAACAGGAAGGCTGGAGGGGAAGAGAAGCAGGAGAGAGAGAAGAAGCTGCACAGTCTGACATTATGATATGGAGGAACATCAGAATCAGGAATGATGGGCGCACACAAGACAGAAGGCTGTGGAAAGACATAGTCTCAAATGCCACATGGATAAGAGAAAAAGATGTGACTGCATGTTAGGTCTCTAAGCAAAACTAAAGATCTACTAACTAGAACAGCCATAGAGCATCTGCAGTGGATTCCTGCCCATTGTGCTATTGTAGAAGTGAGGCATTCAGTTTAGTTTAGTTTAGTCGATGGATCAACATCACGACACACGGGTGTAACTCATAAGTGCTCGGTACTCCTCCTAACTCAAACCTGAGTCTGGAGAAACTCAGCTCAGTGCACGAACTCTGTAGCACCGGCGATGATCCTGAAATACTTTGGGTAGATTTTTAACTCAAAATTTTGCCCGAGCAGCGCCGTTAGGCTACTCTTTTTCGATTTTCAACTGCCAAGGGATTTTTTACGTGCGCAACAATACACACGGGCGTCCGATCTCACTACCCAGAGGCCGAGGGAAATTTTATTTCTAGAAGTCCACGTGAAAAAATCCCGGTCCTCACCGGGGCTTGAACCCGGGACCTCCAGCACTCGAGGCAGACACCATACCTTGAGACCACACAGCCACGAGGCATTCAACAGCTGGCCAAAGCAGACACCCAGAAGGAACACATTTACCATAGACTCTTACTGAAAGAAACCAAGACCTGTATCAAAGGAAAGTACGTAATTGCACAGAGCTATAGAGCAGACAGCAGTTATCCACACCGCAACCTAGATCTTCACAGATTACAGCAAACCATCATTTGTAGACTCTGCACTGGAGCACATACACTGCAAACTTATCTTCACATTATGAGAGCAGTCCACACACTGGCACAGTCTGTTCTAGTAGGTTTTCTCATGTTGCCTGGGCAGTGGCTGTGTGGCCTACTATTGACAATTTCCAGCTGCTGGGGAATTTTTAATGTGCACAACCTTAAGACAATGAAATATGTTGAAGATGACTGGATTAAATGAGAACATTCATCTCTTTGTTTAGACTGCTGAACATCGGACACAGGTGGCAGAAGAAGAATCAACCAAAGCATCTAGTGGTGCACATAGAGTCCTAGAGAAGTGCAAAGCAAGATTAATTAATGTATCAAAACAACAAAATAAGGAGATTATTTACATAAACAAAATACAAATAACTTAAAGTCATTTCCTGAAAAATTGCAAATATACAATCAGAAACAGTAAGAATTCATCATCTACAGAATATAGAATAGTAAATGTATAACACTATGTCGAAGGTGGGGAGCACAATATGAAATCATAATTGCCAAAAGACATGAATAAAGAAACAAACATGTTTGTTTTCAGAAGTAGGAAGAGACACTGTGTATCTCAAAATATCATCCATCACGTGCCATGCCAATAAGCATGGGCGGTCATGTTTCGCCATCTCACTCGATCACCAGAGTCGTGGATCAGCTCAATGTTTCTGTCTCCACCATGCCATGTGGCCAAGCCATCCAGGTATTTACTTCTCGGTCTTCCCCTTGGTCTCTTCCCTTCGATCTTGCCAGTTGTCACCAAGTTCTCCAAGTCATTTCTTCTCATAACATGCCCAAAAAATCTTGACTGTCTATGTCTGATGTCTCTAATCAGTTTACGATCTTCATTTGTTTCTTGAAGGACTTGTTCATTGGTTTGTCTGTCTGACCATGGTATTCTTTGCATTTTCCTCAGAAACCACATTTCCACAGCCATCAGATGTTTCTCAGCTTGACTACTCATTGTCCACGCTTCACACCTATACAAAAGTACAGGTTCTATGTAGCACTTCAACACTCTTTTTCTTTCAATTGATATCTTTTTATTGGTCAGTATGTTTTTCATCTTGCAAAAGGCTGCCTTCGCCATGGCAATTCTTGTTCTAATCTTTTCAAGGCATCTCCCATCTGATCTCAAAATACAATCTAGAAGAATTTAACAGGATGATATCTTTAAAACAATGTACTTTGGATCTCCTCATTTTTTCTTCCATTGTCTATGAAGGCTAGGCATCTTGTCCACTGGCTAGAGATAACTAACAAATACTCTTGGAAATATTGTCATCAGCTGGATCTGAACCTGACACTTTTCTAGTTTGAGATAGACACTACCCCACTGTCACCCACATGTGGTTGACTTGCTTGGATAAGAATAAGCTAATGAAACTTTTTATGTTTGTTTGTTGGGTATTAGTTTTGAAACATAAGTCTGAATTTATCTTTAGGCACATGAAACTGGGACTTACAGACAGGCATATCAGCATTTCAAAAGACTGGGTGCTAAAACATCCTGGCCAAGTGGTTCTGACAGTTGTAAGTTTTACAGTATAGTATCGATGTATTCACGGTGAATGTTCCACCACTGTACTGTTTTATCATGTGTCTATTTACTTTCTCCGTGGCGAAGAGGTTACAGACGCTGTTTGTAATCCCGCATACAACTTTTGAAACACAGCTGTGGGCAATTTGGCAGCAGACCACCTTGCGTTGGTTTTAATTAAATGAGTGCCGGTCGTTCAGAAAACAATGGCAAACTATTGAACATAAACTTGCCTAGGAATCATGAACAGCCAAACAATTCTGGGGTTGACTGCTATGTCCTGTAAAGGATATGCAACTAACTTTTATTTTAGTTTAGTGTAGTAAATACCTAGACAGATAGCTTAACTGAATAGGATTGCTTAATTAAGCAATACATCATTAAATGGATTCCAGAAATCTTTCTGGAAATTTAAAAACAACCAGTAATATGTGTACGTACGTATCAGAGAATTATGGCTTATTCAAATATGATGAAATAAACTCAGTTACCCACATACGGGGGAAATTCCTGTCGCCTAAATCAGCTTACATAGGTCACACACACATATTAGCACACACAAGAGATGTACACAATATTATTTATTCTTTCGTATGCAAGTATGATGAAGGGGATAAGAATGTTTCCAAGATGTAGCTTACGTAAAGTTTATGTCAGTGTGACTGAATACGTCAGAATCATCCTATGTATATATAGTAGAACAGTCACTGGGCTGTCATAATCAGGAGCATTATATCTACCTTATCATCCCATGTGTGCGTTTGAAACTATGGGTTTAACACTATATCCGTATCTGCCGTCCTGATCCAAGCCTGACATCCAGCTTATGCCTGTGGCTCCTAGTAGCTGTCAGCATGCGACAGCGGCCACCCCCCGGGCAACAGCTGTGACAGGCTGACTAAACCAGGCGTGTGTAGCCAATTTGTTGTCAAACTGATCGGTGAATTAGGGTATGCCTACCCAGCATGTGAAGACAGGATTCGGCAGACTACGCGGAAGAAATCATTCCTGATTCAACGGGCAAGACGGCGTTTACCTGCAAAGCGTTCTGGAACGTAATGAGAACGGCAAGGCATGTAGAACGCCCTGGTCATCCACTGCACCTGTATTCGTCTCCAGTCGTCTCGACTTGTCTTGCCACTGGACTCAGATGGACTCAGGCGAGAGAGTGAGGTCGACGAATTGTGCAACTCTTCCTCACTTTAATCCAATTCATCGCGCAAGTCATTCTTCATCCAACATCATACATTTCGAGCAAAAATAGGCCTTATCAGCCATCTTAGAACTCACGGCTCCATACTTTCAACCCCACTGGATTGAATGAATGTCATCATCATTCTTGATGGACAAACAACAATCTGCCGTAATACCATGTAAATTGGAGCAGTTAAATAACATTGTGAAAGCCAAGGGCGTCCTAGCTTTCCATTATCCTCTACACTGTGTTAGGAATGTTAGGTTTTGTTTCAGTTAACTTGTGAAATACCTTATTGTATTATGTTTTGTTTCATTGTCATATTTTCTAATAATTTATGTCATAATTTACATCTCCCCAGACACAGATTTTTTTTAACAAAGAAGTCACAAAATCTCTAGAATCTTCAGACCCAATAATGGCTTTGAAAGAAACACAAGAAAACATGGTGGATTTCCTAAACCAGCTAGCCAGCTGTACATCTGCTGGACTTCTAGGTTATCAGCGCATGAGTATAGAAGCCTTGTTAACAATAACAGTACACAACAGAGACATCATCATGGAGCTCGTCAAGTATAACATCACAAGGAAAGAAGATTTTCAGTGGAATAGGTAGGTTTGTGGCAAGCTTCTTGGGCCTTATTATATTCTCATTACAATCCACATACTATTTGCTACAGAAGCTCTTCAATCAGTTCTCCTGTAATTTTAAAGTGCTGGGTTTTACTCATTGGAGGACAGCGTTTTCAGGGTCACTCTGCTAGAGAAACCTGATGATCTTATATTGATTTCTGGCTTGCGAATCTGATGCCAAGCCTTTTTGGGAAATGGTGAAAAATGGGAAGTCTCATGTGCATGTTAAAACTCCCTTGACAGTTGACATTCAGTAGGAGAAAGCTGCTGTGGCAAAATGTCAACATTTCTACCTGCAAATAAATACAAGCGCAACACTTAAAAGAAACTAGACTTTTAAAACAGCATGACTGGTAAGTTGGTCAGCTGACTAGTTACTACAATTAATGTGTACAATTACAAATAATATTTAACACACCTTGTGTTGCCACAAAAGTTGTGCCATGTCTACTGGCAGATGAGCAAACAGAGATCTGACTCACAGTCAGTTAGGAGTTGTTCAGTTTTTATTTTAAAATCATATAGCACAAAATTGTATACATTCCTACTTCCTTACAAACTTTACGAACAGTCAAGTGCCACTTTGCAAGAATCACAGACCTCACTTTTTCAATATGATTGACACCCATGTACATAGAACGTCATCTGGATTAGTTATTGAAAACTTAGCTATGGAGCGGTTGAAAAGAAGTAGTTTTATCCACCAGGCCAAACGAATCTGCAGAAAAACCACCGAGAACTATTCCAGAGCAAACTCCATGGACAAATGAACATAGACTATCACTACAAATCCAGACAAAAGTGAGAGGAATATTTGACAAGGAAGAACAGAACAGTGTACAGTGCAGAACAGCCACTCTCAGCTTCCTTGATGACGAATACCCACAGGACCTCTGATTCCGAGTCTACACAGATGGGTCAGCACAAAATGCTGTTCAAAATGGAGGAGCGGGAGTGTACATAGAATACCCAAATAATACTAGGGACACGGCCAGAGTTTCAACAGGAAAGTACTGCTATAACTATGATGCTAAAATTGAGGTAATCAAGATAGCAACAGAGAAATTACTAAATACCAGCCATGGTACACAACCTGTGGTGCTATTGACAGATGCAAAAGCAGTACTCGAGGCACTCCTGTCTGGGAAATTGCCAGTTCTAAGGACACTACTTTCTGAACTTAGCAGTCAGCATAAGGCCACCATACAGTGGATACCATCCCACTGTGGAGTACCTGGAAACAACAGAGCTGATCGATTGGCTAAGGAAGGAGCAAAAGAAGAACAGCCTGATGTGTCCATTACATACCACCAAAAGAAAAGTATGATCAAATCAGTCAGAAGGCCACTAAAACCTGCTAAAGATGACTTTCCACGTTATGGACAGACCAGAACAAGTCATTCTTCTGCGCCTCAGAACAGAACACAATAGATTACGCAACCACATGTATACAAAATTCAAATTTGGTGACTCAGTCATGTGCACATGTGGTTTAGCGTCGCAGACAGCAGAGCATATATTCCAAGACTGCCCAAACTACAACATATCAGGCAAATCTTCTGACCTAGAGAGACAACAGTGTAAGATAAACTCTATGGACTGCTGAGTGAGCTAAAAAGACTGTTAGATTCATACAAGAGACAACATTGCAGTTATAGACATATTTCAAGCGAACGAAAGAAGAAGAAGTTATTGTCTGTTGTGCAAATCCGTCCTGATTTGAAACACTAATACCGCTTGTGACATTGTGTACAACTCAAATGCATGTCCTCATAGGTCCGTTGCAACATTTGAAAAGTTTCAGTAAACGTTTCACCTAATTTGAAAAACAACTATACTCAAATTCGTTGCTCTCCAAGATCTTCATTGCTAAACATTTTAAAAATTGCTGAGTACACTAAGCTTTCCTTCACTTTACCAGAAGTACTTCAGCAACTAACCATCGGGCTGTGATTATGATATTATTATACTTAGTATGGATGTCCCAGGTGTACGTGTAGTAGCTAGCTTGCTGGGGGGAAAAAGAGCTGGCAAATCACACTAGTGATTTCGGAGGGAAGGAGGGGTGTTAAGTTAAATGAAACTGTGTAGGACAATGGGGTTGTGAGGAAAGACTGAACCTAACTGGAAAATGAGACAGTTTTCCAATGTCTTACGGGCAATAATGACAGTTTTGACAGTAAATCTCTTGGTGTGATGTGGAGATTGAATCACTAATGGTTATTTTCACAGTGCAATAAAAATGGTTCTTGATTCCAGTAAATTATTGAATCAATTAATGAAGCAATCCATCACTTTAATAAACTGAAAACTGGTACCACTATACTGCAGTCATGTTCTGTGAACAGGAACAAAAAACATGAAATAGATAAATCGTGATAAAAAATTGTTTTGGAATGTGTTTACATGTTTCTCTGCAGACAGTTGCGCTATGAATGGGATGAAACTGTCAATAGCTGTCAAGTCCTGCAGAGCAATGCTGTCTTTAAATATGGATATGAGTATCTGGGTTGTTCTGCTAGACTGGTCATCACTCCTCTCACTGACCGCTGCTACCTTACACTGACCGGAGCTCTCAATCTTCATCTTGGAGGTTCACCTGCAGGCCCTGCTGGAACAGGCAAAACTGAGACAGTCAAGGATTTGGCCAAGGTGATTATTGCTAAATATTTCGTTTTTTATAAAATGTATTTTTATCAGTGCCCTGGGGATTTCATGTGTCTGACACTGCTAACCATCGGAGTTGGCTAGCTCGTCTTTTAAAGGGTTAAAATGAAAATCAGTAACCTGCCTCTGATCCATAGAACATTCTAGTAAGCAGAATAAACATGTGCCGACAGACACAAGAGGAGCAGTCACAACAATCTTGTTACATCATTATGTTACCAGAAACCTTGATTGCGATACCTAATGTAAACATTTCAGTGTCCATCATGAGTAACCTTCCCTGTTTACCAAGGAAGATTTACTCTGCCATATCTTGTCTGCTACATACTTGTGCATTTCTAAGAGCTAGAATTGTTGAAAGAGTAAACATTGACCTCATCAGTCTCTGAGTGTTGATGGATTTATAAAAATATGGGTTTAGCACCATATGCTCTGACGTGTAAAAGGGTCCTTTACTGACTTAGTTGGTGGAACGCAGAAGTAAAGAAAGCGGTAAAAGAAAAAAAGGAAAAATATAAAAAGTGGTTGAAGAGCAAACAGGAATGTGATCTCATAGAATACAGAATATCGAGAAGACATGTGAGTAGAATAGTAAAGAGGGAAAAACAGAAAGACTGGGAAGAGTATGGAGAAACCCTAAATAAAAACTACAAGGAGGCAACCAGAAACTTCTACAAAAAGATAAGTGCAATGCGAACCAGAGGAGTACCCTTTGACCCAACTGAAATAATTAACAGCGAAAATGGAGAACCAATAAGTGAACAAAAACACATCCTAATAAGATGGAAGCAGTATTTCGAACAACTTCTCAACATCCCAGCAGATGTCACAGGAATTCAAGAGACCTACACAGATGTCACCGAGGAACTAGAACCAGACATACTAAAAGAAGAAATTATAGAAGCCATCAGATTAGCCCCATTGAACAAATCACCAGGACAGGATGAAATACCAAATGAACTAATTAAAGCAGCAAGGGAAGTAGGAACAGCTTGGCTACATAGACTATTCAACCATGTTTGGGTAGAACAACAGACACCACGAGACTGGGGAAACGCCATAATTATCCCAATTTGGAAAAACAAAGGCAGCAAAAGAGATTGCACACAATACAGAGGCATTTCACTGTTGAGTCATACTGGGAAAATATTTTGCAAAATTCTTGAAAAAAGATTACGAACTACTTTAGAACCCCAGCTAAGCGAAACGCAGCTTGGATTTAGGAAAAACAAAGGATGCACAGACGCCATTTTTGCTCTTAGACAACTTATAGAAAAATCAATTGAATTCAATGAAACACTCTACTTAGCCTTTGTTGACCAAGAAAAGGCATTTGATAGGGTAGATAGAAACAAGCTGTGGGAAATTCTTAAACAATATGGAGTGAGTACACATCTAACAAACCTATGTAGAAGTTTATACGACAACAGTGAATGCATAGTGAGAGCAACTGGAGGACACTCAGAACCCTTCACCATAAGATCTGGAGTACGACAAGGTTGTGTCCTGTCCCCTCTCTTGTTCATAACATATATAGACAACATATGTAAAGAAACCAGCCAAGCAGAGACAGCAAGAATACCGCATGACGAGAACACAGAAGAAGAACCATCTGCAAATCTAACCATTAGAGAACTCCTGTTTGCGGACGACCAAGCACTAATAGCAAAATCAGAAGCTGAATTACAAGACCACATGAATAGTCTAAACGAAATGTGTAGGGAACATAACATGAAAATTAGCACAAGCAAAACAGAGGTAATGACTATAACTAAAGAAGAACAAACAGCAACAATTCACCTAAACGAACATCCCTTGAAACAAGTAAAGAGCTTCAAGTACCTAGGAAGTATAATATCATCAAATGGCAGATCAGAAGACGAGATCGAAAATAGGTGCAATAAGGCAAATCAACTCATTGGACAAATGGCACCAATACTAAAGAACAAACATGTATCAATAACTACTAAGAAAGCACTTTACAACACAATCTTCCTACCAACTCTGTGCTACCAATGCCAAACCTGGACAATGACAGAAAAAGAGAAAAGAAAAATCACAACAACAGAAATGAGGTTCCTGAGAAGAATACTCAACGTATCAAGAAGAGATAAGATCAGAAATGAAGAAATCAGGACTAAAGTGGGGGTTAAAGCTGCTCTAGATTTTATTAGAAAGCAGCAAGTCAAATGGTTTGGCCATGCAAGTAGGCTACCAGTCAACAGCATGCCACAACAGGCAATGACGTACAGACCAGATGGAAACAGAGGAAGAGGCCGACCACGTAAACGCTGGACGGAGGGAATAACAGAATCCATGGGAATGTCGATATACGAAGCCCATAACCGGGCACTCTCACGAAGTTTATACTTCACCTCGACACCGCAAGGTACAAGAGGAACATGATGAGATGAGATGAGAGACTGACTTAGTTTATGTAACAGTATAGATTTGAGCTGGGTGGACACATCCTAAAGTGTTGATTATTTGTAACAGTATAGATTTGAGCTGGGTGGACACATCCTAAAGTGTTGATTATGTGTTACAGTATAGAGTTGAGCTGGGTGGACACATCCTAAAGTGTTGATTATGTGTAACTGTATAGATTTGAGCTGGGTGGACACATCCTAAAGTGTTGATTATGTGTAACAGTATAGATCTGAGCTGGGTGGACACATCCTAAAGTGTTGATTATGTGTTACAGTATAGAGTTGAGCTGGGTGGACACATCCTAAAGTGTTGATTACACAGCTCACCATTCTAAGTGTGAACAGGCTGTTTAAATAACATAACCTTAAGGCAGTGGCTCATGCGTAAAGTGACAACCTCTCATCAGGAAAATTAAAGTGACTGGAAGACACAGGACAGAAAATTTTAGAGATAATTGCATCCAATTTTCAACACAGAGATGACACTTGATGACGACATGGGCAGATGTGACACCTGAATCTAGCCCATCATCTCCTCCAGGTTACTACAGCAGTCTTATATCTTCTGCCTCAGATTAACATGTTCTTACTATGGTAACACATTTTATCGTGTGCTACTTTGAAGTAGGTGGACTGGTTATTCTACCTACATTGACAGATTATTTATTAAGTGAAAACAGAATGTTTATTTGCCTTTGGAAGTGTTTGGTTGGGTCAGATCTATGGTCTATGTTCATACCTTTCTTCCACTTAGAGATAAAATCCTCATATTATTATTGCTCATTAAATACATTTTTCTGTGTTTTAATCTACCAAAACTTATTTAATGTTTCTTGTTTCATTATTTATCAAGGCCATGGGCAAGCAGTGTGTGGTTTTTAACTGCTCAGAAGGTTTAGACTACAAGGTAAAGGAAAGTTGTGCAGTCACAAGTACTTTATACACAGTCAATTGAATTCTAGATATTTTGTATACAACAGAAATAAAATGCAGGTCCAGTGAACACTGCGCACATTGAAACCTTGACAGTTGGAAATCGTAAATTGTTGAAGATACCTGGCAACTGCCCAATGGCTACATTTCTAAAAGTTACAAAAGCTACCCACAACAGAACATTTATAGCCTGTAAATCTCTTACTAGTATGTGAGAGGCAAGTTGAAATCATCACATTAATTTCCCAACCTTATGAGCAGTAACACAGCTAGATTTATAGTAGAGTGATATGCTGAAATGAGTTATACCACTCTTTAACGGGATAGCCAGACATGCTTTTACATCTGTCCGTGGTTGTTTGTGTGCGTGAACTGCATGTTCGGAAAATGGCCGCTGGCTTTGTCGCAAAACGGACTTGTTTGCCTTATATAATGTGTGGCTGCTGGTTTTCTAGTGACTGCCACTTCCATCGACGATGAACTGTATTTTTAATGGAGGACTTTTGTGTTGACATTCTGGCGGCGGCATTATGCAGTGTACCTGTGCAGGCTGTTGGTTTGTTGAAACTCCTTTCTGTTCCACTTTTCATGTGAGGCAGTGAGAAGCATTTTGTGTGATATTCACTGGCACAGGAACGGAGCATAATGAGGATGACCCGTTGCTGTGAAGTTGGAACTGCAACTAACTAACTAGCCAGACATGACATATGTTCTTATGACATGTCATCAAACTTTGTTAATTAAGCCAGAAAGCACTCGTTATTTTATTTTATGCAGGAAGGAAGTTATAATCTAAATGAAAATATAACTGTGTAAGAATATTAATTGTGCATCTAAACAGTTATTTAGATTCTTGTGTAAATTCGTTTTAAAACATGAAAGAAATTAAATGGAACAATTTGTACAAAAATTCAAACATGAACAAAGTTTTATTAATGCTAACATTTTAAAATATATAATATAGATTTGTTGTAAGATGTTACTTAAAATGTTAACATACCCATCACATCAAATTCTATCTTATAGATGCCGAATATATCATGTCACGCCCAATTCTGATTTACATATGCTAGGAAGAATATGATGCATTTGTCACACACAATTCTGTCTCATAGATTCTGGGTGGAATCATTATCATAAAATGCCATCTCCACATTGAAGGTTAGCTGTGATGAGTCTCCAACACCCTGTGTCGCGTATCTTCAAGGTGCATTCATACATACTTCGTTCTGTGCATCTCTTGATCTTGTCCACCCACGTTACTTTACCTTTCTGCTGCTTGCTTTCCCTCCAGAACATCCATTAACAAGGTGTTGTGACTCTTTATATGACTGAACTACTTTAATTGTCTGACCTTTATCTCATTCAGTAATGCTTTCCTAAATCACAGTTTTTCTAATACTTCTTTGTTTTCTTCTTCAGCCATGATATTACTTCTTTTGTTAAAAGAACTAAGAGATTCTTGGAGATTATTTTTAGTATTATTCTATGATATCATCATTCTAGTTTGCTGGTATAGTGTACATTTGCAGGATTATCAAGTTAAGGTGTTTTCTTTAAATTAGTATCATAATCATGTTTCTATCTGCCCATTAACCACATATATAATGTTATATGTCTTTCATGATTACAATACCAACTTATATTTAACAAAATGGAATGTTGATACTCCTGTCACTACCCATTATCCACAGATATAATGTTTGAGTTGCTTAAAGTCGACAGGGTCAACTTCATTGTACCAGGTTTTATCCCATATGGCTTGGTCGCTTTCCGCAGCGGAGAAAGTGTCGCACAAAGCACGAACTCCGTAGCTCTAACGATGACCCACAGGAGTCTCTGAAAAATTTAACTCGTGAACCGAAGGACGCGGCCTGAAATTGAACCCACAACCTTCGGAGCCGAGTCAAACGGCTTGACCTCTTCACCACAGAAACTCCCACTTAACAAGATAGAATGTTGACACGCCTGTCACTGCCCATTATCCACATATATAATGTTCTGTGTCTTTCTTGATTACAACACCAACTTGTTTTTAACCAGATAGAGTGTTGACACACCTCACACTGCCCATAGAATGTTGACACACCTGTCACTGCCCATAGAGTGTTGCCCCACCTGTCACTGCCCATAGAGTGCTGACACACCTGTCACTGCCCATAGAATGTTGACACATCTGTCACTGCCCATAGAATGTTGACACACCTGTCACTGCCCATAGAATGTTGACACACCTGTCACTGCCTATAGAATGTTGACACACCTGTCACTGCCCAAAGAGTGCTGACACACCTGTCACTGCCCATAGAGTGCTGACACACCTGTCACTGCCCATAGAATGTTGACACACCTGTCACTGCCCATAGAATGTTGACACACCTGTCACTGCCCATAGATTGTTGACACACCTGTCACTGCCCATAGAATGTTGATACACCTGTCACTGCCCATAGAATGTTGATACACCTGTCACTGCCCATAGAGTGCTGACACACCTGTCACTGCCCATAGAATGCTGACACACCTGTCACTGCCCATAGAATGTTGACACACCTGTCACTGCCCATAGAATGTTGACACACCTGTCACTGCCAATTTTGTCTCACAGATGCTGGGTAGGTTTTTTTCTGGGCTGGCTCAGTCTGGATCCTGGTGTTGCTTTGATGAATTCAACCGTATTGATGTGGAGGTCTTGTCTGTGGTTGCCATGCAGATCCACACCATTAAGTCTGCCAAAGATGCACAGGCCCCCAGATTCTTGTTTGAAGGCAGAGATATTCAACTGAATCCAACATGTGGCTACTTCATCACCATGAACCCCTCGTAAGTACATGGTGCTTTTGGTTTTTCATTTTTTATTCATTTGTGTCTGTGACTACTCTGTGGCGAAGAGGTTACGGACGCAGTTCATAATCCTGCATACCTGCGTTTGAAACACAGCTGTGGGCAATTTGGCAGCAGACTGCCTTGAGTTCATTTTTTTAATAAAATGGTATGGGTGTCAGTTGTCCAGAAAGCAATGGCAAACTATTAAACGTAAATTTGCCAAGAGATTACAAACAGCCAAAAATGCTGGAGTTGGCTGCGATGTCCTGTAAAGGATATGCAACTAACTAACTGTGGTCAGTGAAGAGTGTATATTTGTATATGTGAGTAGAGAGAGAAAAAGAGAACATGGATTAAGAAAGAATGTGCCACCATGTTTGTTTTTATAGTTTTCTGTAACTTTAAATGTGTTTATTTATGTGAAAAAAACCATACTGGAAGGCAAGGTTGAAGGCAAGCAAGCATGAGGTAGACAACGATATAAGTGGGAAGATAACATCAAGAGATGGACAAACATCAGCCTGACGGAATGTACAGTCAATGCGAGAGACAGACAGGGTTGGAGATCCATTGCAGCCTGCCTTCATTGTCGAGACGGCACCTGATTGATTGATTGATTGATTTATGTGAAAGTTCTTCCCTCCACCCCCAAAAAAGCAGTTTATAGGCATTCATCTGAATACAATGAAGTAACAGTTCTTTTATTAAGTTGTGACTGAATAGGCTTGATGTTCTTATTCTTGTATACAATTTTGTTTGCCATGTTTTAATTTGTGTTTTCCCACACGCAGCTATGCTGGGCGCGTGGAGCTCCCTGACAACCTGAAATACCTCTTTAGGCCAGTGGCCATGATGGTGCCTGACTATGCTCTGATAGCAGAGATCATGTTGTTCTCCGAGGGCTTCACCGCAGCCAAGTCACTGTCCCAGAAGATTGTCAACCTCTATCAGCTGGCCAGCAAGCAGCTGTCACAGCAGGACCACTACGACTTTGGCATGAGAGCCATCAAGTCTGTTCTTGTCATGGCCGGCCATGGACGAAGACATGCTCTCCAAAGGTAACAATCTTCAGCACCAGTGTTGTTATTTACATGTTACTGCATTATGTCAATTTAAAGATATTCATAATATTCAGGTTGGCTTCTAGCATTGTGGTTTACCAGGAAAGGTAGAATTCTGCAGTAAAGGTATTTATGTTTCATTTCAGGAGTTGATCTAGCCTTGTAAACTGAGTTGATTGTGTCAACTCTATTATTGTTGAGCTGTAGTTTGATATATTACCTATTCTCTTCATCTAGTACAAGAAACAAGAAACTAAAAGAAACCATATAATCACAATATGCCACTTATTTAACATCTGGGATGTATTTTGTGACTTTCATTATTCTTAATGACCATAAACTGGATTATGAAATTCTGACTCTTAATGAGAGTTCTCAACAATAAAGTCTAAATTATCATAAGGAAAAGATCAAGATAATGAGAGTAAAATTAAGCAAATAATTACCTGACTTTCCATTGTCGAAAGTGGCCATGTCGTGGACAGAGACACTGCATTTCGCGTGTTGTTTACACAAAATACTTGCTTGTTAAAATTTGCAGAAGCAATTATGATCTATCAACGCAAGCCAGAATTGTGTAAACAGAAAGACATGTTAGTCAGCTTAAAATTACCGTGGTAGATAAGTGACATTACTGTGCGAATATGTGTATATTTCAACTTGAAGGATTTATCTAGTTAATTCACGTAAGTTGTGTGATTTCTGCAGTATGTACCTGACGAGATGCAGCGAAATATGCCAGGCAATAAATCGTGCAATCTATTGTTTGTGTCTTCGTTATTCAAACAATGCATTAGGCATTAGTTTTTTTGTCATCAGAGGGTGTGAAACCAATGAAATCTACATACAAATGATGGTTCAGCATGGAGACAGTTGTTTGAGTCAGGAGAGAGTTTATAAATGGATAGAAAGATTTCAAAATGGAAGGCAAAGCAACATTGATTAACCACATAGCGGGAGATCTGCAAGTGTGGCAACTAACAAAGTGAAATGGTAGATTGACCAGCTAGTCCATGACAACAGGCAACTCACTTTTAATAAAATAGCTGTGGATTTCAACATGAGTCATGACGCTGCATTCCAAATTGTTTATGATGACTTTGGTTATAGGAAAGTGAGTAGAAGATGGGTCCCAAGACAGCTTTCTGATGATCACAAACGGGCAGGCAGATGATTTACCGGGAGCAATTGGACCGTCATACTCAAGAAGGAGAAGCTTTTTTCCATCAAGCTGTGACAGGAGACAAATCTTGGGTGCATCATTATGAACCAGAGAGTAAGAGAGAGTTGATGCAGTGGAAACACCCATTGTCTCTGGTTAAGAAAAACATTCAAGATGCAGGAATCTGCTGGGAATGTCATCATGACCATCTTTTGGGATATCAAGGGCCCTATTTTGGTGCATTTCCAGCAAAGGGGTGAAACTGTGACTTGTGCTCTATACAGTGACATGCTAGTGATCAAATTGAAGCTCGCGATATGATTAAAATGTCAGACTTTTCTTAAAAGGAGTATTTTTACTGCATGTCAACACCCGCTCTCTTATGACTCTGCATACAGTGGATAACTATGCGCTCTGAAATTTGAGGTCTTGAAACATCCAGCATACAGTCCAGACTTGGTATCATGGAGCTTTCACTTGTTTGGAACTTGAAAGAAAATTTGGGCGATCAGAGGTTTGCAGATGTCAATGAAGTAATGGAAGTGTTGCAAAGATTTTTCCTAGACAGCATCAGCAAGCTAGTGAACAGGTGGAACAATTGCCAAGTGTGTTGCCAGGCAGGGAGACTATATTTAGAAATTAGTCTTTCCTCTTGAGCCTAAGTCGGCGCATAGGGCAGAAGTCATGGCTCTCCATGTCTGGCGGTTCGCTGCTACCTGTTGTAGATCTTGGATGTTCACTTGGCTGTTGAATGAGCCTTCTCTGATGATGGTTCTACGCAGGGTCTCTCTTGGTCTTTTCCGTTTTCTTTTCCCTACTGGTGACCATATGAGGGCTTGGTAGGGGAGTCTTGTCTTGTCCATTCTGAGTACATGGCCGATGTAGTTCCAACGGCGTTTTCTTATAAAATTGGATACAATATCTTGCTTAGTCTCTTGTCTTATTTGCGCACTGGATGTTTAGAATTCTTCTAAGACATATGTTCTCAAAATTGTCTAATTTTTTATCTAAAGCTACCGTTGGTTTCCAACACTCACATCCATACGTTTGCACTGGAATCAAAAAAAGAATTGAAGATTTTAAGTTTCTTATGTTGGCTGAGTGACTTTGATTTCCAGATGTTTAACAGTTTATTGAAGGCACCAGATGCCAGTGAGATTCTAGATAATATTTCTGGTGTTGAGTACCCTGTAGATGTCATTTTTCTTCCTTGGTATGTGAAGCTGTTGACTTTTTCAAGAACATGGTTGCTTAATTTGGTGTCGTCTGAACGGTAAGATCAATAGTTTTTGTTTTTGTGGTGTTAATTTGGAGACCAATTTGTCCTGAAACATTTTGGAGATGGTTTATTTTCTCTTTGGCATCTGGGTGTGTTGAACTCAAAAGCACTATGTCGTCGACAAAGTCCAGGTCTTCTAGAATTCTGTCAACCCAATGGATACCCCTATTTGTGTTGTTTGTGCATTTGCGCATGACCCAATCGATATCTATTCCAAAGAGCATCGGTGACAAGACACAACCCTGTATCACTCCCGTTTCCACTGAGAACCATTCAGAGTTATGCTTAGAAATAACACATGCAAAATTTATGATTCACACTATTGTAAAAAAGTTATTTGTTAAATTCCTAATACTTAAGGATTTCCCCTTGTGTAACTAGAAAAGTCTTTCTCTGGAACCCACAGGCAAAATAAATAGAGTGAGACTTTAAAAACACATTTATAAGATTAGTAGAGATATAAATGAATGATATCGCTAGGACATGGAGGGAGCAGCACAAAACTACAAAGGATAGGAGAGCTTGGAGTGATTTGGTTGAGGGACTATGTTACATTAAGACATTATAGTAGAAGAAGAAATGAAATTAAGACAATTCTGTCATTAAAATCATTAAAACTGCCTCAAAGAGCAGACAGAATCAGATCAGCGAAAGGCGGATCAATTTGCAAAATGTTCCTGCAAAGTTAGTGCTAAGAAACCCATTAGGAAAAAAGTTAAAGTATCAAATGAAGAGCACTAGCAAAATGTAATAAAGACACTCAAAGAAAAATAGAAGATTTGTCATATTTAATTCATGACATTAGTCCTTAAGACTGGAAAATACAGTACATCCACATTAAACATTGGCCTATTCACATGCTTAATAATCTGCTACCATCAGACATGCAGGTGTGTGCAAAGTTTGTTTTGGAATGTATATTTACTGATTTATCACTCACACATTTTTATTGCTTTTTGTTTGATGTTTTATCATATTTCTGGGGATGAGGTAGTCATCTACACAGATGTATCTGATAGATACATGAGGAGCTCATGGGCTGTTATGGCTCAGGTCAGAGGTAGAACTGTGAAGGAAGACTGCGGTGCCATAGCCGTGACAAGTAACCTGACTATGGAGGTTATGGCAGTAACTAAAGCAATAGTCTGGCTGTAGACACAGACGTTCACCCAGGCATGCTTTCTCTGTGACTCAGTGAGTATGCTCAGGAAGATTGAGATGGGCTGGGCTCAAAGACAGTGAGTGGAGTCTCTGAGGAAGTCTAGCCTGACAAGTATTTAATTTCATGTTTGTGCCAGGCCACATGAGTGTAAAAGGAAATGAATAAGCAGATAGGCTGTGAGCCAGGCTGCTGTGGAAAGTAAATGAGCAATGGACTGGTCTGATAGAATGAATGCCCTTAGAGAGGCAAGGAGATTCAATGAATCAAGAAATTACCACAAATCTGCAACATTGACTAGACTGCAAGAACATCAAGTGAAAAGGGTGAAGCCAGACAAGAGCATTATGCAGAAGAATAGTCAACCAACACAGAACTGGTGTTGCACTGAGAAGGGGATCCGAGTACTTATAGTTTGATTTGCTGTAAGGATAATTTGACAACTAAGTAACTAATGAGTTATTTTAATAAAACAATTAAGGCTCAAAATAGGCCTGTCTGGTCAAATTAGAAAAATTACTTTGTGAATATAACATACACATGTAATTGGGCGAGAAAATTAGGGTACAAAACATTTTGCACTATACTGAAGACGTTACAGTAGTTGCCCCACGCAACTAACTCATAATTTAAACTACCACCGCCTGTTTCAGCTTAAGGCTGTTCATGGGATACTCACAGTTAAACTGTATAATTAGAGGCATCTCTATGACCCACCACCTTGTGGAAAACAAAGTTCTACTGTAGGAATGTGCAACAATAATAATATGTGTCCCTCTGCCATGTTACTAGCTAGCTGAGTTGAGTCAAGAACCGACATCACAGAACACTGGACATTCACATACATGCTGCGTCCTCATCTTCAACAGCCAGCAAAGAGTCCCAGTACAAATGGTTCTAGCTGCAGTCTGATTATGTGTCCATCTGACCTTTCCTTGAAGTACCAAGTGTTGGCCAGATCCTCTGGTCACTCCCTGAAACTTCATTCTCTCTAGGCTGTAATTATTTGTCTGTTCATCCATGCTATACACATGATCCCAAAGGGCTGTGACCACACTTGCCTTATCCTGCACCAATACACCACCCAATGGTGCAAATCCAGCTAATCTGTCCGCCTGCTAGCTGTTGCAAAAGAACCGAAGGAGAATTATGTGAAACTGAAACTTGATTCTCTTATTGATGCTGTATTCTTAAAACAAACAGTGCTGCTTCTGGAGTTAAGGAAATAACAGAAGAGGATGAATCATACATTTTGATCCACTCTTTGAAAGATGCCAACATGCCCAAGTTTTTGGCAGAAGATGTCCTGCTATTTGAGAGCATCATAGATGATTTGTTCCCAGGAATTGTTCCCCCTGATCAGGACCACGGATCACTGGAGGTGAGATTTGTTCTATTCTCAGTTTGAGAGTGAAAGTAATGTTGAGAGTGAAAGTAATGTTGAGAGTGAAAGTAATGTTGAGAGTGAAAGTAATGTTGCTGCAATAAATTAAAACTGTATTTGTAATGTGAATCCCCTAACTTTCTACAGATTTTACATTTCTGTGAATCTCATAACATCATCATCATCATGTGCCATGCCGATAAGCTTGGGCAGCATGTTTCGCCATCTCACTCGATCGCCAGGGTCGTGGATCAGCGTTCTTGTCTCTACCATGCCACATGGCCAAGTCATCCAGGTATTTACTTCTCTGCCTTCCCCTTGTTCTCTTCCCCTAGATCTTGCCAGTTGTCACCAAGTGCTCCAATTTATTTCTTCTCATGGCGTGACCAAAAAAATTTGACTGTTTACGTCTAATTTCTCTAATCGGTTTACAATCTTCATTTGTTTCTTGTAGAACTTGGTCATTTGGTTTTCTGTCTGCCCATGGTATTCTTTGCATTTTTCTCAGAAATCACATTTCCACAGCCATCAGATGTTTTTCAGCCCTCATAACAATGTCACCCAATTAGAAACTGTATGCAGTTTGGTATTTTTCCTTTTTATTCAAGCACTAATGTATGTCTAATATACTGTAAATAACAGGTAGTATTATTAACATGTAGAGTACTTGCAGTTGAAATATGCAATATAATTTTTATTAAGATACAAATATATAAAGTTCTTCATTGTTATGTCCTTTACCAGACTAGTATTGTTATTAGATATAAATCTGCATTCTAATTTTTAAAAACTATGAAAATTTTATGAAAATATCTTTTTGTACAGTTCTTCCCTTTCATCTCTTACTGACTAAGTCTTTGATACCTGGCATTTGTTGCTCTGTTTTGATGAACAGTTCACTCTGTTTTGTCTTACCTAGAAAGCAATCAGTATATCCATCACAGAACTGAATCTGCAGCACTGGCCCAATCAGATTGAAAAAGTGAAGCAACTGTACAATCAGATTTTGGCGCGACACGGCGTGATGTTGGTTGGTCCAACTGGTGGTGGGAAAACGTCTGTCAGGAACATTCTGCAAAAAGCACTGGCTCTTTTACCAACAATTCACAGTCAAGATGGTGAAAACTGCAACCAGAAACACGTGAATGAAAGAAGACAGAGTGTATTTTATGTGAGTTTTTGTATGTCATAAGTTCAAAATGTTTCGTAAATTTAGTGTAGTCTGGTCACATATCATTCTATTCCTTTACTGTTATAGTTTAAGACATTGTCAGAAATTGAATTCTCCCTAGTTTCTATTCTGAGTCAAGTGACCCAATTATGTCAGAAGTCGGGTTGACTCACACTGGCATTTAGTTGTGGGTGCATGTTCAAATGCTTTACGCTCCAGATTCAGGTGACAAAACTTGGAACAAATATCTCTTGTAAGCTGATTGAAGAAACAGTCCCTGGATACTCAAGAAAACAACCAAGACGTGGCTCGTAGAAAAGATAAATGTAGCTGCTCTTGGTACCCCACGAGTGAAATAGAGGAAATCAGATATGCAGAATAAGTTTTTGCAGAAACAACTACCTAGGGCAAGTTACTGAGTCAGATTCTGAGTCTGATTCAGATTATTACTGAGTCATGTAGTATTGATGTTCGCATATTGCCCATGCCTTTATAATGCATGCCATTTATATTGTTGCTGTTCTCTGTTAGCCTTGAAAGATGTATGAATGAAATAATGTATGAAAGTGAGTGATAGAAGGGCAGAATGTAAGACGGGCCTGCGTGCCCAATTCTTAACCCTTTTAAAATAAAGTTTGTTAGTTCGTTCGTAAAGTTAGTTCGCACCTCCCTGACTTATACCCTCTTGGAAAGTTATTTTTGACTCCTCGACTAACTGTAATGTAAAGGAATTTATGAGCACGTATGTTACACATAAAATTTACATATGGTTAGAAATATTACAGAAGAACTATGAGTTAAAGTGAACTATTACTGTATTTATTAGCTTTTCAGATCTTTCAACACTGTGGAAAACATTAATCAATCAAATATGTTGTTGTACCATTAATATGATTATTTTTTTTTCCCAGTTGATGTTTTAATATGCTGGTGATATACGATGAGTGAATGAGGTTTGATCATATAGGATTACACGATTTTACACAATTAAGGAAAACAATAATACATAACTAATTTGAGCAATTGGATAAAGCAAACCTCATAGGTGAGCAATCAACTAGTTAGTTAGTTAGTCGAGGTTCAAACTTCACGGCAACGGGTCATCCCCATTATGCTCCATTCCTGTGCCAGTGAATATCACACAAAATGCTCCCCACCGTCCAATGTGAAAAGTGGAATAGATGGGAGTCTCGGCAATCCAACAGCACGCACAGGTACACTGTGCATAATGCTGCCGCCAGCATGCCAGCACAAAATTCATTCACGAAAACCACAGTTAATCGTCGATGGACTCGGCAGTCACCAGAAAGACTTCATTGACCTGGGTTTTCTCACATGGCTCGGTCTTTTACCACATGGTAACCTGCTGAAAGTGTCGTATAAAGCACAAACTCCATAGCTTCAGCGCCGACTCCCAGGAGTCTCCTGAAAAATGTACTCATGAACCGAAAAGGCAAATCATTCAATTCATCAACAGCCAGTAGCCATTGTTCTGAACATGCAGGTCACTGTACAGGACAGATGTAAAAGCATTCCACATGAATTTCACAGCTCACTGTCGTCCACGCACTCACTCGGTAGCAGGGCGACAGAACCATGTACTACCAGTCCAACATGAGGAAAATGTGATTGCAAACTGTAGCTACAAGCATAAACACGCCACAGGCCTTAATGGTTCAATGCCTAACCGCCATGTTGGCGACCGGAAGTATCGAGCAATCAACTAGAGACGCTTAAAACATGCAGCTTTCAGGTCTCACCCCATCAATGTGTCCTTGCACAAGGATCAGCAGCTCCATTATGTGAGTGGATTGTGACTCTCTGTGCCTCATATGAGAGCTTTAATGAGACATCAGAGCATATCTATTCACATAAGCATATATACACAGTAATATAATTCAGTGTCTCTCATCTAAGTTCACCTCATTTACTCTCTCTCTCTCTCTCTCTCTCTCTCTCTCTCTCTCTCTCTCTCTCTCTCTCTCTCTCTCTCTCTCTCTCTCTCTCTCTCTCTCTCTCTCTCTCTCTCTCTCTCTCTCTCTCTCTCTCTCATTTCTCCCCGCCTTTTTTTTCTCACTGTTGGTCTAAAGAAAGGGCTTTAGTTGCACATTCCTATCCAACATCAAATGCCTATTAATTTCTGTCCTATTATGATGAATGGATTATCCTAAGTACTCGTCTATCAACATACAGAATCATCATGCAGTCAAGATGAACTAGTGATATTATTTTCTATCTTTCCAGTGGTTCTACATCAATATTGCTAGGCGCTCAGGATGCATTGGTCTGAATAATCAATGTTATTTAGCTGTTTCTTTTCTGTTTGAGGAATGAGAATTGGATTCTGATTTCGCCAGAAGATTTCTGTGACACAAATTATTGAATTTGCATATCTATCTGAGAATTAAACAGTTTATTTTTAAAATGCACATCCATAATTTGAAAAACACATCATTCAATCTACTGATGAAACAAAATTTTAAAAAATTTCCCATGAACGGTTTTTCCCTTACAAGTTGAAAGGTATAAGTCAAGTAGTAGTAAAGGAGTCTTTTTCGTGTCTTGGACGTATTGGGCATATGGTGCCAGCCTGCATTTGTACAGACCAATTGGTATCCAGGGGAGACGTCAATATCATGCTGTCCGCCTTAACTTCCCAGAACATTTCCAGGTAACCATTTTAGGCTCTGTCGACCTGGGAGCCCCGGTCAATTAAAAAAAGCCTTGATGTGAATTCGAACCCATGTCTACTGGACTAGCAGGCAAACGAAAGGCCACTTTGTAATTGCAGCTCCCTTGGAAGGTATTGTCTTACTTGTTTACCTTTAGTCAGCACATAGATTTCTGACAGAAAAGCCAAGCTGCCGTTTAATGTGGTACAAACATCTCCATCTGGTACTCTTTCAGGCATTTAGCAGATATTGAATAGAAAATGTCAAAGTCAAGGATCCCTTCTCCACACCTTGAGGTGTGTTGGTGAACTGGGGATAGACCAATCAGCACTTGATGAGTCATGTGGTCAATATCATGACAGCCTCCATTATGTCCCAGAATATTTCCTGGTAGCCATTTTAGATATTGCGTGCTACTTGAAAAAGACAATGAATGAATCACCAAAAAACAAAAAGTAGATTGTGAGCTTTACTGAAACATGATTATAAGAAACAAATTGGACGTTGCGGCCAAAGCCTTCGTCAGCACAGAACAAACAAACACAAACTGACACAAAACTACATGAAACACACTATATGACAATATTAAGTGTACTTATCTGAATCTGTATTCTAGCTGGGAGCGACTGACGCATGTTAGACGACTATCAGTGGATTGTATGAACCTGATGTATGGTCAATGGGTCAAAGGTCAATACCGTCAGAAGCTCAGGTATTGGCTAAGCCACTGGGCAGGAGAATAAGCGAGAAGGGGGTGGGGTTGGAGATGTGCCCATGTGAGCGGAAGAGTAAAAATTGGGATTGGCGGAGGTGTCACGGGCGCAGTTCGCAATTAGCAATTTCTCGTTTAGCGCTCGAAACACAGCTGCGGAAGATTTCATTGCGTTGGTCCTCACAGAGGGGCATGAGTAGCGGTCACTCAGAAAACGATTGCAAACCACTGAACGCAAACCTGCCAAGAAATCCCAAACAACAAAAATAATGCTGGGGTTGACTGTGATGTCCTGCAAAGGAAATGCAACTACCTTTTTAGTGGAGTCAGCTTGCCAGCAATGTTCTGCATCATTATGATTCTGTAGCTGCATATGGTCTTTGTTAGGTTTTGGCAGTGGTGACAAGTAGCTGTGTAGCCATTGCTCTTTGACCAGGCCCCTTTGCATACTGGTGTTAAATTCTCTGGCCAGTTCCTCCATGTCATCATTTGACATTGTCTGTAGGTCCCCATATCAGACGCCGTCTGGGCCTGGCACAGTGTTGGGTGATTTCTTGAGCATTGTGCGTAATGCCTCAGCAGAGATTACATATTCTTCGCTCGTCCTGACCTCCTTGCACAGCTGAGAGAGTGTCGTTGTGGTCCTCTGTCTGGTGGGCTCGTCTTTCTGATCAGTCTGCTCTATGTAGCATGCAAGGAGGGCCTTCCCTTTATCCGTGTCCGACTTTTTCCATGTGAGGTCTGTCTTGAAAGTCTGGAATACCCCTCCGTTGTGCAGCACCGTTCATGCTCTTATGGAGGCGCCAGAATGTCGTGAGAGACCGCTTGGAGCACACCTTCATGCAGAACTCATCCCATTGCTCGGCCTTGGCCTGTTTGGCGCAGGATTTGAATAAGGTCATCGTCCAATGGATCTCAGTCTTCAGGTTCGCCAACTCACCCTGTGGCATGTTAGCCTTTCTGGCTTTTTGCCAGACTTTGACAGCCTGCCTCTTTCCCAGCCTCACCGTTCCACTATGGTGATTGCAACCATCTTTTTTGTCTCCTGCTAGAGGAAGTTAGTTTTCTTCTTCTGATCTTGCTTAAGGCATCTTGAACAGTGTTGTCATAAGGGAAGGCATTTGTCTTGTTTCCTTGACTTCTGGCCCTGTCTTTCTCGATCAAGATGACGCAAGGGTAGTGATCACTGTTGTGATATCCCAGTGTGCCCCACCGGCACCTTGGTGCCACGGTGGGTGACACCAGGGCCAAGTCAATGACACTGTCAGAATCACCTGGTCAGGTGGCCATTCTAGTGACCTTCCCATCATTCAGACAGACTAGGGCAGCAGATACCAGGGCATCCTCCAGATCTTCTCCTTGTCTTTTGGTGATGTTCCCCCATTGACTGCCTCTGGCATTGAAGTCCCCGCAGTAGATGATATGCCTTTCCTCCATAGCGAACAATCTCTGCGACTGTCGAACGTCGACCTTCCCGTTACACGCATAAACGTTCACAATTACAAGCTGCACTGGTGTCATTATTCTTATTGCCTGCACTTGCAGGGCATCACTGTTCCTGGCTGACATATCGACCTCAGACACCAGTATGTTGTCGTGGACCAGAATGGCCTGGTCGAGATGCCGCCTGTTATAGAAACCCTGAAACCCCGCAAAATTGGCTGCTCCGTTGAAAAGCTGTGTTTCTTGTAAAATCACAATGTGTTTCCGTAGAGTAGTTTATCAAGAATAGGTTGGCGTTGATTAAGTGATGCACAGTTCCAGTGCAGTACTCAAACGTGTCTGAAGCCCAACCTGTCACATTTTAACCGCGTTCTGCGGGCGCCGGCTCGTTTCCCACACTATGTCCTTGCCGGGTGTCGTCTGGTCATCATGTTAGGCTTAACTATCGCCACCGGGCGCTGATGATACACCAAAGGGAATCTGGACGCGCGTTCACGAACTCCGTTGCACGGTCCGAACTCCATTCCACCTCGAAAACACACTTAATCCATAAATGTTGCATTCTAACTTCACATTAATTCTGAACGCAAATATTAATTTTTGTTCATTACCATCTGCTCTCCAGGCAGGCAGAACCAAGAAAGGTCATGTTGAGACATTTGTGGTAAATCCCAAATGTGTAACGCTGGGAGAACTGTATGGTGAAACAGACCCTAATACATTTGAATGGTCAGATGGGCTCATAGCCAATGCCACACGCAAATTCTCCCGTGATCTCACATCTGCCCAGGTTCTCATCAAAGATGAAATCAAGCCTGCTGCTGAAACAACCACCAGTAATTCAGCTTTGACGGGCACAACTTTAACAACTCACACAGCTCGTGTTAGTGTCATTACATTAATGTAATGTTCCTGTTTCAAAATTGCTAATTTATGATCATCATCATCATCAAGTTCCCTGCCAGCTGACATAGGCGTTCATATCTCTCCACATATCTCGGTCTTTGGTGTTCTGGATCAACTCTGCTGCTCCATGCCATCATCTAAATCCATCGAGCATCATTTCTATTGGTCAGTCTCTGCCTCTCTTCCCCTCGATCTTTCCAGTTGTCACAATGTTTTCCAATGCCTCTCTTCTCATCATATGACCAAAGAAAGATGTTTGTCTCTTTCTTATTGTTGTATATAATGTTTTTAGTTTCATCAGCCTCTTTTAGGCAATTTTTAGTTACTCTGTCAGTCCAAGGAATTCGTAACATTCATCTCAGAAACCACAACTCTGTTGCTTCCACGTTCTTCCTAATTTGTTCATTTACATTCCAAGATTCACTGTCATACAGCAAAACAGGTTCTGTATAGCACTTCAGCATTCTGTTGTAACATTATTCAACTTTCATAACTCATTTAATATTCTAATATTCCATGTTCGTATTTTAAATTTATTCATTTTAATTACAGTTTTGCCTTCAGTAGCTTAATGACAGTATTTATAATATATTATTAATTTCTGAAGTAATTGCTTTCAGAATATTTATAAATTAGAATAACATTGTCTTTAAGTTACATAAAATATTGATTACAATCAAGGTGATAATATACATATTTCTTCTTCCTCTGGTGTCTGATCTGGAGCAGACATTGGTAATCATGACTCTCCAATCCACTCTGACATTTAATGTTTTAATAAAGTTTGTGTTGCTTATATTATTGTTTGTTGTCCAATTTTGAAGCTTTCTACATGCATCTTTCTCTGTATTTCTTTGCTTCTCTTGCCCAGTATTTTCCCACATGAGGTTAATTTCACTATTCCATCTGTTCTGTTGATGTGCCCCATACATTTCATATTCCTGATGGCTTTAATGAATGATCTAACACTTGGACTTGTCAATACCTTGGTAATTGTTTTCCTCTCAATCCACATAATTTTTCTTTAAAAAAAACCACATCTTTGTATTCTCCAGTTTTATCACCATTTCGTTACTCATTGTCTGACGTCCACATCCATACTGATGAATAAACTGATAACACAACATATTAGTATGTGGATTTGTGTGCCTGTCATAATTTTTCTGTTTTTCAAATTGTCACTTGTTCTTCTGAACGAGTTTTGGATATGGTGATTCATTTATTTATCTCTGTATCATCTTTTTCATGGAATGTCACTGTGTGACCTAGGTATTTAAACAGTTTAAGATTAACCTGTTTGATTCTAACATCTTTGGTATGTATGGAGAAAGCTAGAATGTATTTGTTTGTGGAAACTACCATGCATTATGTTTTGTTGATGTTTAATGATAATCTCCTCTCCTCGATCTCCTCCACCACTTCTTCTTCTTCTTCTTCTTCAGCGTTCTGAGCCATTGAGGTTCTTTGCTGCAAATACAATCCGTCTCCATTCGTCTCTCTGGTGGACCTTCTCTTGCCAGTCGTTGATTCCAAGTGCTTGTAGGTCTGTACATGTATTATCTCTCCACCGCCTTCTTGGTCTACCTCGGGGTCTACGGTCATTTATTTCCTGAGTGTAAGCGAGTTTTGTTTCCCTATTATCTTCCATTCTTTCTATATGCCCCAGCCATTGTAGTCTATTAGCCTTCATGATACCAGTGATTAGCGGGGACTTAAACAGATCATAAATGTCTTTGTTACTTCTTCTTTTCCACTCTCCACTTTGTGTATCCCTAATGGGTCCAAAGATGCGTCTTAACTTATTCATCCACCACTGACTGCTGTTAATGTGATATGTGAACTTCTTTATTTTGTTCAATTTTTTTAAATAGTTACAATGACCACCAACATTCAAATCCCTAAATGCCATTCCTAAAAGCCTTATTTAGAAATGTGATCTGAAAGCTCGTCTACTAAGAGTAAATCCAAACATGGTTTATGTGTGGGGGAATATTTGTGATAATCCTAGCAGTCACCTGTCCACCAATCATGGTTAATTTCAGTTTAGTTTGGATTATCATCATTGTGCTCTGGACACTTCCTTGGGTGCTCCGGCCTCCTCTGTTATAAATCCATCCATGGAGAGTGACTAATTCTGTCAGTTTATTTGACAAGTTTCTTTGCATGCTTAATTTGCTGCTCTTTTCTTGCTGCGCTGGTCTTCAATGTGAACATTTGCATTCTGATTATTATTATTAATTAATTCAGTTTAACTGATTCATTGCCAAACAAAAAGTGGGTTTGGCCCAAACTGAAATTGATGGCAGATAATTGGAAGCAGGGGTGTGTTACAGTAATGATCTAAAAATGGTTAAAATGGTAGCAATTATATTGTATTATATATTAAAATAAAGGAGATTACACAAGGAACATGTCAGTATTGCTACTATTGCTATAGGTTAGAAATATGATAATAATAATGTTAGATTTTCTAAAAACAAAAAAAAATTTGAAGGCATGGTTGACAATTATTTAAAATGTCCACTTAACCAAGACCCTACTTCTCAATCTTTGATGATAATCCAATTAAATTTACTGAATAATGACAAATACATCACTTTTCTTCACCAATAACATGAGAACTGCTCCTTAACTCCATCAAAACACAAGTAAAACATTATATTCTGAAGCACATCATTTTCACACAAAATGGAAACAGTCAGGAAAACATTAAGTAGATTTGTTCTCACTATTTACAATATACACACTATTTTCTATTTAGTTATAATTATTTTTCTTTTAAATGTAATTATTTACATACTCCTCAGCTTATTTGTGATAAGCAAAGCAAACTTAGGGGCACAAGTTTGGCCCATTAGAGCAAGCGTAGGGGAGACTGGGGAGAAATGGACCAGCAATTTTGTAGTTTTAAATTTTTGCTCATCACCGGAACAGATTTTATCGAAACATAACAAAACCATGACTAAAATGTTGTACATTCATTTATTTTAAAAGGGGAAAACATTTAGCAATCTATTTCTATATGTTTCTTTACAAAATGCATTTCAAAAATGTATATGAACATGGGGAGAAATTGACCACCATTGGGGTGAAATGGACCAGCACGTGGGGAGCAATGGACCATAGTGGGGAGAAATGGACCTTTTTTAAAAAGAAGCAGCAACAACTCATCCATATTGCTATAAGAAATAAATAATCATTAAAAGGATATTTGCAGTTTTTTTTTTATTATTTTAAGCGACAGTAAAAAAGTTTAATATGATATATTAATCTAATATAAAGTTTTATCGAACATTTATGCCTGCAAGACTTTCTTTGAAGACATAGCCATCTTTGGTCCTAGAAGTGGTTTCAGTGATTGTAGATCTAGTAAGCTGTGCTTTAATACATGTAATTGAGACACTGGCGACATCTTCTACCTTAGGCTTAACAAATTTACCAGCAACCTTCTCACTCTTGCGCAAGAACTCTACCTCAACATCACCATCATCATCAATGTCTCCCCTTACAATTCCTACATAGTAAACACAAGTCTTCTTTGTTCCATATTCACATAGCACACACTGGCCTTCAAAAACCTCACGCACACCAGTCAAGCTAACCGTACACTCCTCATTTTCACCAAATGAAACATCAGAATCTGTGTCATCACAAAACGAAATGTCAGTTTCTGGATCTGAATCAACATCAAGTTCTTTCAGCAGCTGTCTCTTTGCATTTTTGGGTGGAACTTTTGCTGCCTTTTCTTTCATCACCGCTCTTTCCCTAATTCGATCCATTTCTGGCGTAGAAGTAGCCAGCATAGTTTTTCCTCTTTTCCTCATATTATTTGAATCTTTTCGCGGACCAGCTTTTGGTAGTCCTCTGAAAACATGAGGCGAAGTAAAGGAAGAAGTAGCTTTATGTTGAAGACTCCCTAATATTTCCTGCAAGTCATCTACAAGGTTCTCAACATTACACTCTTTCTGATTTTCATGAAATTCTTGTGCAGTTTGATCTGTGCTGGTACCACAATGTGGAGATGCTGATCCTGTCTGTTCATTGCTTTCTAAAGTGGCATTTTCACTGTCCTTGCTGATGGGCCTGTTCGTTATTTCTGAAGGCATAAAATCATCTTCTGTAAAAACATCTTCGTTAAAGGGCCAAATAGCTGACACTTGGCTTTTGGCAGGCTAGAGTAGTTCCATTAAGCCGTTTAATCGGCTCTTGGCAGTGAATCAGTTAAAGTCTTCATTTTAGCCCTTTCTCTAAGGCCATTGTGACTGTTGGCAGGACTTTGATGAATATTGTCTTGTCATACTGGTAGATTGTTGTTAATAGAATGTTTGAACCATTTTATCTTGGATGTTTCCAAAAGTTACATGAAGCTAACCATGCTGCAATCATGTTAATCTCAAACTTTCAGTGAAAAACTAAATTAAAACAGAACTTTATGCAGCTTTTTAAGTAGCTACCTTCCTGTGTATTAGTTATACTTTGACTCGTTTCAGTGTAAGAGACATTTAGGTTACCTACATCTGTTTTTTACATGCTATCATACAATTTTTTATCTTAAACAATTATTAATCTCTTTTTCTAAATTGTGTAATATTACCATCATTAGAGGGCAGAAGAATCAGGCACAAAAAGTGATCTTCATACAGAAAAGGAAACTGTTCCAGAATCTTGTTCAGAGCTCCTCAAAGTCAATGACATGGATAATAAGGATGGCACAGCTGGCAGCACTATCACAGACTGGCGATGGCTGATCCTTGACGGACCTGTTGATACCATGTGGGTGGAGAATCTCAACACAGTACTGGACGACTCAAAGGTAATTTATGATACAGCATTATTTGTGCGGCATGATTTGATTTCTTGATAGTCATAGCAATTGTTTTGTCCCTCAAAGATGTACAGCTCACTCTACCAGTGAGACAGTAGCGGTAAATGAACCCTTTAAGGAGGTAACAGTTTTCCATGTTTGGTACAGGATTTGTTTTCATTCTTAAAGCATAAGAATAAATATTTTTGACAACCATTTTGATGGTATATGTAGTTTTAAAACAGGATGTTATCAAAAAAATTATTAAAAAGTCAACGTAAACCCAAAGCAAATATGTTTTGTCTTTAAGGCCATGACGAATGAGGTGGCATGGCAGGTTCCCTTCCTCATTGGCTTTTCTTCCGAGAAAATAACCCATTGTTATGAGGCTGTGTTGAACCTAAAGACATAAATATAAAACATATTCCTGCATCTGCTGGGGATTGAACCCGGACCACTATCTTGGGGTGCACTAAACCACCATCTCTCCACACACCAGGAAGAAAAGGTACCGAAAAGTTTGGTAGCTCCAGCGACTGACCTATCATCCTGTGAAAGTTCATCTTGTAGGGATATCTGTTGTTTGACATCCACAACTACAAAGTCACAGCTTGATAAGTTTGGCTGGCTAGCTCACTTCCTTATGGCTTTTTGTCCCGTATACATTCCAAACGTTATCTACTATCCATTTTATGATGCTGAATCCACCCAGAATGGTACTAGTTAGAAAACAGTTCAGTTCTTCCATTACAGGAGATTGAAAGCCCAGGCTACTGTGTTTGTAAGTGAACACACTAACCACTAAACCACCATGGTACCTGCTTTAATGCACACAGAAATAGATCACCATAATTTCTGTGAATGGAGGCAGGAAAAGTCTGCTGGGAAGGAAACTGGTCAGTTTACCACAATGGTATAGTATACTTGAAGTACTTCATGACTGACAGCAATACATGCGTTGACATGAATAGTGTGTATCTTTTAGAGGAACATATGCAGTTTATAACTAACCCATACTTTCCTAATTACAAAAGGTGATCTCTTAACAGTTATTGTTGAGTTAAAATTGAACCAAAGAAAAGTCAGCCATGTAGTACCATCAAGACATTGGGAACAAAAACAACTAGACTATCTCTACTGCATTCCTACCATTGCTGGTGTCTGCAGGGAGGCTGATGTTGAGGATATGTTGTGTATATTCGTGGTCACTGACAGACACAGGTAGTAGGCTAATATTGTCAGTCTGGCATCTGCTGTGTTTACTTGCTCAGAGAAACCTTCAATGCTAGTTTTATGAAACTGTTAACGCCAGGGCCAGACTGGTTAGAAAAAATGCCATTTGTCACTATTGGGGATTGAACTAACAACCATTGTGTTGGTGGATGTTTGCACTAACAACTGCATCACCACAACTCCTAGTTATTGTCACGGTGGTGAAAATAACAGGACTTCACTTGTTTGTAGTCTATACTGACCAGTGTCTTCTGTGTTCTGATGGAAGTTCATTTCTGTGGCTTAGTAGTCATCCAGAAGCTGGATTCAAATCCGTGAGATAAATCACACAACCATTAAAACCAAATCCCTGCAGCTTGGACATCTGAATGTTGTGAAATAATTCTGACCCTGTGCTGTTTGTACGTAGTGTGTATAATAGGCTTGTAATATACTCACTGGTCTCCCTGGTGAAGGGGTTAAGGATGCTGTTCGTAACCGCATATACCCACATACGAAACACAACTGCGCGAGATTCAGCAGCAGATCACATTCGCGTTGGTTTCTTACAGAAAGGTATGTGAGCCGGTCGTTCAGAAAGCAACAGCTAACTACTGAACGTAAAACTTGCCAAGACATCAACAGCAGCTGAAAAATGCTGGTGTTGTCTGCAATGTCCTGTAAATAGGATATGCAAAAAAATACATATACTTACATTCTTTTTTATCTCTACTACTTCTTAATTCAGCTGATTTCATTACATTTAATTTCTGTGTCATTTCTAACCAGGTTCTGTGCCTTGCTAATGGTGAAAGAATTTCTCTGGCTGCAGGAATGAGGCTCCTGTTTGAAGTGGACAGTTTGTCTAAAGCCAGTCCTGCAACAGTTAGCAGATGTGCTATGATTTATATGGTGAGTTAGAAAACTATGTTAGCAAAATTAGTCTGTTGTTCGTTCATCTTGTAATATTATCTTTCCACTTGCTCTGTTGTCTACTGTTGCCTAACCATTTTGTTCTTATAAGAATGTCATGTGTTTAATGTGACCAGTAATTTTGACTTGCTATTTCCTTGTCATTTTGGACTCCAATACATATATTATAAAAAAGGGGTTAAAGTTTGAGCTAGGTTCTGTCCCATATGGCCTGACACAAGTTTCTGTCCAAGCACCAACTCCATAGCTCCAGTGACAACCCCTGGGAGTCTCTGAAAAATAAACTGCATTCATGAACTGAATGGCTAAGTCAGAAAATGAACCCCCCAACCTTCATATAACAAGGCAGTTGGCTGGTCCACTTCACCACAGAGATCCACGCATGTGTTTTAATATTGAATAAAATTTTAAAAACAAATTCAGTTGGAATATACCAGTGCTTATATATAAAATTTATATATGCATTTATTTTGCATTGACTGGCCAGATTTTTTTTGTCTTCCAGGATCCTGTTGATCTAGGTTGGAAGCCCTATGTCACAACATGGCTGAGTCACCTGCCTAGAACGATGCCTGAGTCTGGAAAAGATTACCTCCAGGCACTCTTTGATGCAAGTATTGACAAAGGCATGAATTTTCTATGCAAACACAAAGAGCATCAAACAGTGCCTGCCCCTGATCTAAGCATCATTGGCACTCTGTGTCATATCTTGTCAGCTTATACAGATTTTCTTGATGACCATGGTGGATTTGGTACAGCAGGTGAGATAAACAGCTGCTGAGAGAAGAATGAGTCACTTTCAGATTTAATTAAACAAGCATATTTCTGACAACTGGACATATTGATGGAGAAATGGGGAGAGCAAGACTTGGAGATACAATCCTTGACAGCCTTTCGTTATCGCATGGAAAATTATCAGTGCATGGATTGATATGTTCTGTTGCAGACTGAGAGATTTAGAGATTCATGATTGTCTATGTCTGTTTCATGATTACCTATGTCAGTTTCATGATTGTCTATGTCAGTTTCTTGATTGCCTATGTCAGTTTCATGATTGCCTATGTCAGTTTCTTGATTGCCTATGTCAGTTTCATGATTGTCTATGTCTGTTTCATGATTGCCTATGTCTGTTTCATGATTGTCTATGTCTGTTTCATGATTGTCTATGTCTGTTTCATGATTGCCTATGTCTGTTTCATGATTGTCTATGTCTGTTTCATGATTGCCTATGTCAGTTTCATGATTGCCTATGTCTATTTCTTGATTGCCTATGTCAGTTTCATGATTGCCTATGTCAGTTTCATGATTGCCTATGTCTGTTTCATGATTGCCTATGCCAGTTTCATGATTGCCTATGCCAGTTTCATGATTGCCTATGCCAGTTTCATGATTGCCTATGCCAGTTTCTTGATTGCCTATGTCAATTTCATGATTGCCTATGTCAGTTTCATGATTGCCTATGTAAATTGGCAAGTTACTTGATGATCAAGAATCCATCCATCCATCATGTGCCATGCCGATAAGCGTGGGCGGTCATGTTTTGCCATCTCACTCGATCACCAGAGTCGTGGATCAGCTCTGTGTTTCTGTCTCAACCATGCCATGTGGCCAAGCCATCCAGGTATTTACTTCTTGGTCTTCCCCTTGGTCTCTTCCCTTTGATCTTGCCAGTTGTCCAATTCATTTCTTCTCAAAACATGCCCAAAAAATTTTGACTGTCTGCGTCTAATGTCTCTAATCAGGTTACGATCTTCATTTGTTTCTTGTAGGATCAAGAATACAGTGTCTTAATATTTCACACAAAGATGCGTGTGTTGTGCCTTAACCTTGGGCATGGTAGCAAGTAATTTTAGGCTTAAAGGCAAATGAGGAAGGGGGAGGCAAAAATAATCCTGATGTGAGAACACATAAAAATGGATGAATCACTGTAAACCTGAAATGATAGCTTTCACTGAGGATGGAGAACAACAGAGGAGTGTTATTGTTTCCTTTATGGCACCCATATGACCGCACCCAATACAAAGGTCTTGGGTTGATCAGATCAGATTCTGTCATATTTTTGTGATTGTTGCTAAATATCCACTTATTGATCAATTCCAAAACAGTGCCAGCAGATGACATAGCACTAGTATAAACTGCACTGTGGAGCAAGCACAATAGGTAGCTTCTTATCTGCAGAAGCAGTCCCTCAACTACAAATGCTTTAGCCTCTTTATCTTATTTGTACATTCATGGGGACTGGTTTACCCAAGTCATGACCCCCAAGTGTCTTTTTTCCTGTTGTACATCTGCGTTCTGTTTGCCAGTTTTAAGACATGTGTTCACTGTAGCTTGCAATTGTCTGACAAATTTGCCGCATTGTGTGCCTATCTGACAGCCACCCTGTCCTCAGGAAAGCAAATGTCATGTACCTGATGCATTTTTATTTTATTTCTTCTCACAGCACCTTTAACCTGGTTGGGATAAAACCATTTTATCTTCAAGCATTTTTTCAAACTTATATTAATGTGACACATAGTAATAGATAGAATATTTAACAATTATAATCAGTGTAGGGAGTCAGGGGATTTTCTTCTCACTGAAAATTTCTCTTTTATCAAGCTAATCACAATGAAACCCCACTGGGGAAAAAGTTTTAAAAAATGTTAATACTCGCTTGGTCAGTAGGTCAAAAATGGGCTGAGAGAATTACACTGTATTTGCCCCAGACTTAATTCCTTATTTATTCTGTTTATATAATAAAAATACTGTGGTTTCAAAATGAGAGCAGAACTTTTTGCTAAATTACCACATATAGGAAATATATTTGGTTAAATAATTTGAAACAAGATGATTAAACATGATTCAGAATACAGCAATAATTATTTATCTTCTTGTAAATTTTACCATGTGCACAGCTTCTAAAATAAGTTCTTCATTGCTACAATATGCCTTCAATAGCTAGATTCTTTCACTGGTTCTGCTTTGGATAGAGTAGTAAACCAGTTTATCTCTTATGGGTCACCTCTGGATAATGATTTGCTCTCCTGCAGCAGTCTGGTTGGTTAACTGTCATTGGTTACTCTTGAGATTCACTAAGTGTTGGGACCTCATTCCCATCTTCAACGACAGTAGAACACCGTAATGCTTCATAAGTTCTTTTCCATGGACTCTTTCAGCGACAGTAGAACACCGTAATGCTTCATAAGTTCTTGTCCATGGACTCTTTCAGCGACAGTAGAACTACAAAGCTCTTTTTCCACAAGCTAAACACATACAGCATAATGAAAGAAATGGGCTCCCCATTACACTTAATACAAATCACAAAAAACTCATCAAAATCATCATGTGCTTGATGATAGGCACGGGCAGATATGGTTTGCCATGTCACACAATCACCAGTATTGGATCAGCTCTATGCTCTTATCCCAATTATGACATGTGGCAAAGCCATCCAGGTATTCTCCATGCTCGTTTCCCTTCAAATTTACCAGTTGTCACTAAGTTTTCAAGTTTTTTCTCCACATAACATGCCCAAGAATTCTTGACTGTCTTATTTCTGATTACAGATGTTTCTTGAAATACTTTCTCATGTGGGGTTGTTGTGTGTGTGTGTCTATCCATGATATCATTTCCATTGTTCTCATTAATGCTCTTTTGCTGTCTTTATATTAATGAAGATGCAAAAGAAAAAGTGCAAACAACCAGCAGTGATGGGCAGATGTCTCAAAAATCTGATAAAGAATTCAGGACATCAAAAATAAGGCAACGGCGCCTTAAAAAGTCACCGGTGGATGACGAAGATGCAGAAAACTATGATTTTTTGTCCAAAAAATATTCACAAAGGTAAAATGATTAATTCTTCATTTAAAAATACAGTTAGATGCATGCATTATTCAGCATCTGCATAGAGCTTATGTTGTTTTAAATACTTCATATATAATATAATAGACCACAGCTTTATACTTGTATTATGAAATGACCAGTACTTCTACTCAACCTCAGAGCCAAAAAGTAATTAACAATGGTTACGACGGCTGGTTTAGTTAGAATGTTCACTTGTTTATTTTTAATTAGGTCACTTGACCACATGAGTCAGACATCTTGTTTGTTATTCTGATTCTAATTTACTTTGAAAGCTTTCACTGAACACAGCGATGATGTAGGTTGTGAGAGGAATATTCAACATATCCCAAACAGAGAAGAGATAATGTAACAGAGTTAGGAATAGGAAGAAGGGGCAACGAGGTGTGCATAGTCAATAGGGAAATAGGGCACGGTCAAGCACCATAATATGGGGTAGTTAGGATGGGTCGTGAGATGACGAGGATCTTGGAAACAAAGTGAGTGGTGAACGACCCATCCTTCGATATGGAGGTATGATTTAGCTGAGTGACTTCTGGCTTGATTGAAGGTTTGTTGATTATGAATAAATTAATATGAAACCAGAACTGTCTTAGAGTTATGGCCGGTTCACCGTCACTTCGCTGTACTGTTACAGTACAGAAATGTTGCCCAATGACCAGGATGAACAACTTCAATTGTCGCGGTACATAGCGGAGGAACTGGGCCACTATATTTGATACAGCCACTACTTCATACTGCGCTTGTTGGGAAAATGCGGTGCCTTTGACATTGGCACGTTATCAAACCTCTGCTGAACAGATTTCAAGAAGTTTCTACAAGAATCTGTATGCGGTCGTTTTCGAGCCTTACTGGTGGTGAAGTCCAGTCCGCTCTCAAGTCGTTTTCGAGCCTTACTGGTGTGTGAGAGCCGCTGTCAAGTCTCCGGGCTCTGTTGTGTGCGAGAGCCGCTGTCAAGTCTCCGGGCTCTGTTGTGTGCGAGAGCCGCTGTCAAGTCTCCCGGCTCTGTTGTGTGAGAGAGTCGCTGTCAAGTCCTCGCCGGGCACTGTGGCATTGTTGTTCGAGCGGTTTGCTAACGGGATTGATTTTGGCGGACGACATGGAGATACCTACTTCTGATTGTGCCTCCCACTGTTGCAGGGACTTCAAAGACTTCTGCATTCCGCTATACATAGTAAGTAGACTGAATCGTTGCCACACAGCCTGCTCGTTACCATAGCCGTTGCCTGAACTTTTATCATTTTCAAGAGGCTTGGTATAGCCGTCGCTTTACACTGTTCACTTCAAGAGGCTTGTTATAGCCGCCGCTTTACATTTTTTACCTGCATTGTCGGTTGTTTCAACGGGCTACCTACCAGGGCCGCTGCCGTACAATGTTGTGTCAGGGAACTGACCAAAGCTGCTCTCTGATCGCAGTCTGATCGTGGTGAGGGCCTACTGTCGAGAAAAGCTGCTCTCTGATTGATGTCTAATCGTGTGAAGTTGGGAGGTGCTGCTCTTTGAACGCAGTCAATTGTTCCAGGCCTTGTCAGAAACCGCAGTCCTTGGGCGTCACTATGCTGGAAACCAAGATGCCTGCCTGCCTTGAGGTTGCTGTATTATCGGGGCTGTTAACTTAACCGTTGCTGTGAGGTCGTCGTATCGCTGGATTTTCTTTCTCCCTCATGCCTCTCTGCCCAGTGTGTGATATGGAATGACACTGATTTGGGAACGTTTTTGCTCGAGCATCCTAAGAGATCCTGGAAGTCATTGCCTGTCCGTTTGTGTAGAACCGAAGAACAATGTTGGCTGAGTAAGCGAAGTTTAATTTAAATTAGTTAAGGAGTAGGCATATGTGTATAATTATTTGTTTTAAGATAGAATTGAAGAATTGAAAACCTGATGCATTTTTTTTAAGATTTGGCTTTGAGTAACCTTTTTCAGAGTATGTGCTAGCGATAGGAAAGCTGCCTACGTATTGAAAACAACAAGGCTTTATATCATAAAAGCGTGGTGAGTTACTATGGAAATCTTTTATAGGAAGTTAGGACGTGTGACAGAGTTGATGGGTGACTTAAAAATGGACGTAGATAGAATTTCGTCTATGATAGAATTGATAAAGAGGCAGACGCTTGAACGAACAGAGCACAAGACAGGTATGAGACGTTTTGAGGTAGACAAGTCCAATAGAAATGATAACCAGCGTGGTTACAATTTTAAAGTTGTCAACCATATACATATGAAAGCAGATAAGAATGAGACACAGAGACATATAAGAATTAGTAATGGTCAGAAAAAGAAACAGTGGTCTTGGCCTTCAAAGAGTGATAACGCAAAGGCCTTGCGAGAGAACTGGTTTCAGATCAGACACCTGCGATATTCGGTAGCAAAGTTGAATAACAGAGAAAGAAACATAGATAAGATTTTGGGTAGTCAGGAGGTATCTTCAGTCTTTTGTGTCAGACAAGAAAGAGAGACTCAGACACAGGTGATTGAGGTGGTAGAAGAAAACACGCAGACACCAGTTGATACAGTAGAGAAAAAAGTCCAGGTACAACCGACTAGCAAAGTAACGAAGGGAAGTCAAACTGACTTAATAGAAATTCAGTCAAAACCAACTTACTTGACTAAGGGAGACACGGTTGAAATTAAGAAAGATAAACAGACAGGTGCCAAAGATGTTAAAAGACGGGTGAAGAAAAGTATTAAGGAAAGGAATAGTATGATTGTTAATAGAGGTACTGCTATGTCAAGTTCCTCAGGTATAGACATTAAATTAATCCCTAAATGGTGTAGAAATATTAGGTGTGAGAGTTCAGGTTATGGAGAGGATATTTCTACCTCTACCGCCGCATTTTATAGTAAATACTACGCTGCTGAAACAACTACAGATACTGATGATTCGGAGAATGAGAGAATTGCACTACGAGCAGATCCTGACTCGAAGCGTGATGTTTCCTCATACGGTAGGCTTGCTGGTGGACAGACGGACAGAGTTTTGGTTGGTGACTCTTTAGAACTAGATACCAGTTTATATGACAGGAAAGTAGGGAAGGCTAAGAGACGAAAACCAAGAGAGAGAGAGAAAGATACTTCCAAAAGGAAAGATGTTTGCCTAATAGAAAGTGGAACACAAAAACAGCAAACAGCTGAAGCCTCGCTGGAAAAAGCTAGAAGTCTCATGAAATCGGTAAGACCATGGTTGTATTTAAATAACCGATACGAGCAGGTTTGAGCAAATACATATGAGCTGTCTAAAATAGGCAGATGAATTTTTTTGGTGTAGCATCACATGATACAAGGTAGGCAATAGTGTTGTTGAGGAAAGAGAGTCACGACAACTGATATTCTACGTGGATACGTATACAGGATATCTTGTGTTTGGTTGCAGTGTAGGGAGAGTAAACAAGGTAGAAATTAAAATAGTCCTTAGTCCGGAATGGATAGATACAGAGAGTTAATCACGTTGAGTGATGTATAACTGGAGTGATTAAAGTAGAGTAGATTCAGCACAGAATTAGTAGGGAGATAAACTAAGTATGAATACTAGAGTGGATGGTTCGACTTAGAGCTATGACGTGACGTCTGAGATAGTTTCGCTTGGTAGTTTGAGAAGTAAGTATAGTATTGTTGACAGCTAAACCGAGAGTGTCTGATGAGGAGATATAGATTGAGGAGAAATTGAGTATCATGTGTAAAATAGCCAGTTGAACGTGAGAATATTAAGAGTAAAAGACTGTAGAAGTAATTACGTCATGCTTGCGGAGAAAGAAGAGCTGATTAAATCTGAGAAACTTGTTGTGTGGAGAAGTATAGAATGATAGTTACGAGGTTAGTGGCTCGTCGGAGTGAAGTTTGTTCTGAGAGATCGTTGATAGGGCTGGTTAGTGTGTAAGAGAGATATAGTTTGCGAGAGATAATGCTTAGGTAATGACCTTTGAAAAGGAGAGTATGAGTGAGAAAAGTAGAAATAAGAAAACAGTTGAATTGTGAAAGTCCTGTTGAGTGTTGAAGTAGGTTGTCTGATAATCTGTTGTTCTTGTAGGTGTAAAAATGTAGACAAACATATGTGCGTCGAGAAAGAATAGGAAGATGACAAGTGATAAGTACCGCATGCATGTACGAGGCGTTTAGTACGTGCGTGAGTATAAGTATAGATAAACAAGTGTTCGTCGCGATGCGAGAGTAGTCGTGAGATAAGAGCGAGATTGGGTATCACTGTCTGAGCAAACATAAAATACGAATACCGTGTGAATATGCGAAGAATGGCTGATAAGTGATGTTGATAAAACGTGGAGCATAAAGTAACTGAGTATATGAAAATTGAGAGGTAGAAAGAACATGATTAGAAAGGTGTGATGTCTTTTGTTTGTAATCTTGGACGGAATTTATGGAAGTTGTATGACAGCTTGACAGAAAGAGAGTTAACATTCTGAATGACGTTTCATAAAATATGGTTAGTATTGTTGACAGGGACAGGTTGAAGTATAAATGCCTGATACTGAGAAATGAGGAAAGTGAGGTCCGTTGTCAGTTATAAGTGGTGTGAGTTGCTGTTCTGTAAGAATCCCGATAAATAGGAAGAGGAGTGAAAGATACGGAGATAAACAAGATTAATGAATGTTGGAGAACATGAGAACATGTTCCGATAAGTGTGACTAGTATCATCGCGGTGCAAGAACGCTAGGAGAGACTTGAGGATAGCTTAGAGTTGTTGTGGTGAGATGTTGAAAGTACTGATGCAGGAGAATGAAATATTACTTGCGTCGGATAGACGAGAAACTTAAAAGTAGAATTAGTTGTATTGGTGAGAGGTCTATAATAAATAGACAAAGTACGTAGGAGGGTGGAGATACCGTAGTTAACGGTAATAATGATTAAGTAGTTGTAGTAATACTTGGAACAAATCCAAGGGAAACAATTAGTGTGTCGAGGTACGGTTTCCTTTAGTAGAGAAATGAGTTGTAGTATGCTGGGATAGCCGCCACAATAGTAGTAAGTGAAGTGATTTGAGCTGCAGTTGACAGCGGTTGGTTAGGCTGATATTCCAGATATTGTGATGTGTTAGGAGTTAGTCTGGTAAAAGGTAGAATATTGTGAGGGGAGAGAATCAATGATTGACGGTCATTTATTAATTAATGACTTTTGTTGAGAGAACAGATATTGTTCTAATTGGTCTGTAGGTAACAGATATATATATATATATATATATATATATATATATATATATATATATATATATATATATATATAGAGAGAGAGAGAGAGAGAGAGAGAGAGATATTTTGAGGTTAATGCTTAGCATTGAGTTGTTTTGTTTTATCTGTTATAAGAATAACGGAATAGGAATGACTTGTATGAATAGATATGTGTTACATTGGTTCGTATAGGAGGCCAAGGTTGCTGGGTCACTTTACGTAGTTAATTATAAGTGAATTATATTTTTTTTGAAAACCTTCTCTTTAGCGAGAAGACAGTTGTCTTTATTGAATTTGAGTTTTTAATGCCTCATATATAATATGTTTTTTTGCTTGATTTGGTCCTGTAAAATGATTGTTATTATTTGATTTTAGAATAGGGTTATTGTGTTCTTAGACTTTTGCGTACAAACTATTGGTCCGTAAAAGAGACCAGTAGTATTAGGTAACAATAGATTAGGATGTATGTTGTATTATTTTAATATATGTTTTTCTTTGAATGAGTTAATACCTTTAATTGATATGAGGGGAAACATAAATAATGTATAAAAAACTTGGGGGGGGGGGGGGGGGGTATGATATCCTGTTGTGATTTTATTTCGCTTCACTCATAAGTTACGTGAATTGTCTTGTGTGTTTATATATATGTTGGAAATTAATTAAGTTAAGTTTAATTTTTAAATAATTATGGTGTTGGCTAGAATAAAGAAAATACATGGGGCTTTATTTAAGACCCCTCGTTCAGAAAAGAGTTAATAAAACTACTGAAGGCTAATAGAGAGACACATTCTCCTTGTGAATAACAAGTTTATGTATATTCTACTAGCAAGATTGCTGTGATAATCAGCGTTGGGAGGTTAAGTTGTGGAAACATACTTAAGTGACGGAATTACTACACAAGAAAAATGGTTATGGGGAATTTAAGTGAGCATTAATTGAAGATATATGGATTGGACACCATATTGGGGAAGAAAAGATTAATGAATATAGCAGTGGGGTAAATAAGGAGAAAGTTTAGAACATAGTTTCCATGGGGTCAGAAGAGCCATGGTGTACTTTCATAAGAGACACGAGATTGCTGGCTTATAGAAGAAGAAGTGGATAACGTGCTACACCAGGCAATTAACAAAACATGAATTGAATCCATGTTTGACTCCGAAGAATGGTTAGAGACTGTGGATAGCAGTACAATAGTAAAGGGTTGTAAGTGTGTTAATGAGAAATGAACATTGTGGAGACATAATGACATGGGGTTTTTGAGGGCCCGTAATATATGGAATGAGAAAGAATAACGTTAATTGCAAGCAGTGAGGGGTTAGAAGGTCACGGACATGAGTTCAGGGGCAGTATATTGTTGCTGTTGATAACGGCATAAGTAGAGGTTTTAGTAGAGATGCCCATAATAAATGGACATTAATGGGTCGCTGAAATTTTCGGCGAAATTAAGAGAGAATTCTGAGTGAGGTATACGAGAAGATTAGTTATGAGGTGATGTGTATAAAGTTGGAAGAGGTCTAGAGGGATGATGGACCTTGTTAATTGTGTACTGTCTGTAATATATAGACATTTGGGAGTGAATAATATTTTTGATGGTTGGTACTTGATGCTGTAGATAGCAGCGTAAACCGTTACCATAATAAGTGGTACTGTAGAAGAGATAATTGTTTTAGACTTTATTACATAAAGTCTCAAATGACATAGGGGGGTAAAGGTGTGTGTGATTTAGCTAAGCGTGGTTTTTTTTGTGAGAAAGAGTTCTACTTCTTCAAATCTCCGGTGCGCACCGATTCCTTGTCTTTCTATCATGTGCGAGTGTTCTCAGGTTGATTGAAAGTAGAGAATTAGTAAGTAATGTTGGTGATGACAATAGGGAGTTGGTATCAGAAGAGTACAGCGTTTGAAATTTTAAGCGGATCGCTTATAAAGAGAAGAAGGAGTGTTTATTTCGTTTATTTCAAAAAGGTATTATGATGTACGATAGATACATATACAAGAATGAGCTTGTATGATATGATATATGTGGATTTTATTACGAAGAAGAAGTATGGGTTGTAGGTCGTGGCGGCTGGCACTACGATAAATAGTGGGGATAGAGAGAAGTGTAATGAGTAAGGGGTATATGATTTCTGTAGTTGGGAGTTGAGTAAGTTCAGGTGGTAAGCGGATTGCTTATGACTTTATAAAACGAAGAAGAAGTAACTTTGATTGTGTGGAATTTTTGGGTTAAGTGTCTTGGGTCATAGATGTGGGGTAAATGAGTTGTGGGATCAAGACTTTTCAGACTTTTTCCCTTGTCCATAGGTAATTGACCACCAAGAGGTGTAACAGCCTATCAGCCTTCATTCCCCCACACTCCCGTATGGCCAGGGCAATAAATAGATGATAGAGAGGAGTGAAGAGTCATGGTCACCAGTATCTGCTCCAGACCAGACAGCTGAAGTAGAAGAAGAAACTCTTTATTCCTACTGCCCATGTTATTTATATTATCCCTTTCTTTAAGTATTTATGACTATTACAGTATGGGTTATATACTGTCTCCATTGTTGTTTCTCTCCTACATAGATCATGTATTTAGTCTCATGAATTGACACCAGAGATTTGTCTGGCAGCTACAGATGGCTGCCATGATATTGACCAATAGTCACTCACCCCTCATAGGATGTCATGGACAACAAGAGCCAAACAGTAATCATATCTGATTACTTGGCTTTCTTATATTAACACTTCAATGCCAAAGATAGAGTTGCAAATATTTCAAAAGCTGTAGTCAGACATATTTCTAATCTTTGAGTTAAAGTTCAAGAATACTTCTTTCTGTGCAGGGTTAACCCTAAAGTTAATAAACCTTGATATTTACTTGTTCTATTTTCTTGTTTCCCCAAAAGGCATAAGGATAAGATGTTCTACCTTGAAAAGAACCCTACACATCTGACAAATCTCCTTGGAAAGCTGTTTGTGTTCGCTTACACATGGAGCATTGGTGGTGTTTTTCAAAGAAGGGAGTTTATGGAGGAAGATGACAGCAGCATCAGAAGGGCAAACACTTCAACTGAGAGGATGGACATGAATAATGAGTTTGATAATTTTGTTCGTGAGCTGTTTGACGTTGAGCCGCCACTAGGTAGGTTATATCATTTAACTGTCATGATTGAGTTGTGGACTTTGCTAATTAAAATATTATCTATCTCAAGCAGAAGTCAATTTGGTACCAACATGGGTCTAATCCCAGCCGTCCAGCATGTGCTGTGATTAATTCTGATCTCGCTACATCCTAATATGCCTCTCCAGTACCATTCTTGCCTCTCCAGTACCAGTCTTGCCTCTCCAGTACCAGTCTTGCCTCTCAAGTACCAGTCTTGCCTCTCCAGTAATGGCTTGCCTCTCCAGTACCAGTCTTGTCTCTCTAGTACCAGTCTTGTCTCTCTAGTACCAGTCTTGTCTCTCTAGTACCATTCTTGCCTCTCCAGTACCAGTCTTGCCTCTCCAGTACCATCCTTGCCTCTCCAGTATGTCTTGTCTCTCCAGTATCAGTCTTGCCTCTCCAGTGCCAGTCTTGCCTCTCCAGTATCAGTCTTGCATACCTTGCTGGCTTCTGAGCCTGGTAAGGGGAAGGAGAACTTTTTAACACGGTCTTCACAGAGTTAATACTTTGTTAATGCATCTGAAGGAAAGTCTCCACACCAACCTCAGTTCCATAACCACAAAGTTGTTTCAAGGCGTAAATGACCTGAGCAGTAATGCATTGGACTTCAGAGCTGAAATACAGTTCTCCAGAGGATTCACCAACCAAGCAACCAAGGTCGTGAATATCTGGAGATAAAAAAGTTAACATTAATAACAATATTGGACAGAATCGGTTAAAGTCATCTGTGGGACAAAAGAAGTAGAGAATTGTGTTATGTGTCAAGGAGCCCTACAACATATGATTGAATTGGTTGATTGAGAATGTGTTAAAAGTGCCCAATTACTGACATGAGATCAACACTGTGACACCCCCCTTCCACCCCCAACACACACACATACATACACTCACCCACCCACCCCAATGCATATACATCATTAAACATAAAGGAGGAATATTTAATTCATTGTTATCTTGTGTATAATGGAGTTTAATCCCATAAAACAGCTTTGTGGACCACTCTCTCTCCCGACTCTGAGAGATTTCTGATGTATTATCAACCTCACATTTGTCACATACATGATGAGTCTGACACTATATGTACATACAGAAAAGACTAATAACATTTAGGGGGCATATCAGCAAAGTATGTGTTGTAAAGAAATAACTTTATGTGGAAAATTTAATGGGCCAGACCAGCAGAGGACAACAGAGAAAAATATATGTGGAAAGCTTAACAGCTGAGCAACAAATAATCATGTGAACAGCATCAAGGTCGTGAAATATCAGGATGATCGGAGAGTCTAATTGTCAATGTCTGCTGCAGACTAGGAACTTAAAGAAGAGCTGTCCAATAATAAATACGCACAATGATAGGCTTTTAATAAAGTCATTCACCTGAATTATGGTTGGCTGTTATTGTCTTCCTTACTTGCAAATGTAGGTATGTATGAACAGAATTGTATCCTTTAGAACATTCAATATCATTGCTCACTATGCATTCATTGGTTACTTCATAGTCACATACATTTGTTACCTCGTTCTGTCTTAGACATTCATGGTTACTTTATAGTCACATAAATGTGTTAACTCATTCTGTCCTAGACATTCATTGTTTACTTCATAGTCACATAATTTATTACCTGGTTCTGTCCTAGGCATTTATTGCCATATAGTTACATGTGTATCAGCCAGAATGTTACACTCAAGTCCTGTATAATTTATTACCATATAGTTACATATGTTAGTTAGTTAGTTATCAGTTGGGGTATCTTCGTTGCACTCCGGACATGTCCATAGGTGCTCAGATCCTCCCCCCAGCATATGCATCAGCGTCCAGTGGCTAATAGTGCCAGTTCTGTGTTGGTTGACGAGGCGCTTTGTTTTCCCGATGTACCTCTCGCGTCTGGCTGTGCCGATTCTTACTCCCAGGTCTTTCATCCTGGAAAGCGATGTGGAGACCTGGGAGTAAGAATCGGCACAGCCAGACGCGAGAGGTACATCGGGAAAACAAAGCGCCTCGTTACATATGTATAAAGTTACATATGTATCAACCAGAATGTTACACTCAAGTCCTGTATAATTTATTACCATATAGTTACATGTGTATCAGCCAGAATGTTACACTCAAGTCCTGTATAATTTATTACCATATAGTTACATGTGTATCAGCCAGAATGTTACACTCAAGTCCTGTATAATTTATTACCATATAGTTACATGTGTATCAGCCAGAATGTTACACTCAAGTCCTGTATAATTTATTACCATATAGTTACATGTGTATCAACCAGAATGTTACACTCAAGTCCTGTATAATTTATTACCATATAGTTACATGTGTATCAACCAGAATGTTACACTCAAGTCCTGTATAATTTATTACCATATAGTTACATGTGTATCAACCAGAATGTTACACTCAAGTCCTGTATAATTTATTACCATATAGTTACATGTGTATCAACCAGAATGTTACACTCAAGTCCTGTATAATTTATTACCATATAGTTACATGTGTGTCAACCAGAATGTTACACTCAAGTCCTGTATAATTTATTACCATATAGTTACATGTGTATCAGCCAGAATGTTACACTCAAGTCCTGTATAATTTATTACCATATAGTTACATGTGTATCAACCAGAATGTTACACTCAAGTCCTGTAAAATTTATTACCATATAGTTACATGTGTATCAACCAGAATGTTACACTCAAGTCCTGTATAATTTATTACCATATAGTTACATGTGTATCAGCCAGAATGTTACACTCAAGTCCTGTATAATTTATTACCATATAGTTACATGTGTATCAACCAGAATGTTACACTCAAGTCCTGTATAATTTATTACCATATAGTTACATGTGTATCAGCCAGAATGTTACACTCAAGTCCTGTATAATTTATTACCATATAGTTACATGTGTATCAACCAGAATGTTACACTCAAGTCCTGTATAATTTATTACCATATAGTTACATGTGTATCAGCCAGAATGTTACACTCAAGTCCTGTATAATTTATTACCATATAGTTACATATGTATCAGCCAGAATGTTACACTCAAGTCCTGTATAATTTATTACCATATAGTTACATGTGTATCAGCCAGAATGTTACACTCAAGTCCTGTATCAAGAACCTGATGTGGGTATGTGAAATGATATGACCACCACGTGTTGCAGGCCTGAGAGCAGGGAGGGATAGGTGGCCAGTTTTTCTCATGCCATTGTCAATGTCATGTCCAAACGATGGCAGTAATGCACCCGCTAGAATAAAATAATACCTGTCTGAAACAAAAGCAGATTCAGTTACAAGGATCTGAGAGCAGAAGTTAAATAAGTGACTAGGACAGATTAGGTTAATATAACAACTGTCTGCAACTGAAAGCGTTCAGGATATTTCCTGCATGTCATTTTAATTATTTGTCGTCTGCAAATGATTTCTGTCATCCAGCACAACATATTCAAATGTATTTTACTCAAACCACTACAACATATATAGTACTACGAGGGTAAGTCACAAATGGCTGTAGAAAAATAACTAATTGTGGTAACAACTTGAAACCAGTTTATTTTTATACATACATTGTCCCTTTATTTCTCAACATAATTTCCACCAATATTGACGCATTTATCCCATCGTTTTATCAGTCCTCCCAAACCGTTGCATTTTACTGCATGCTCTATTTTCATTTACCTGCCATCCCACAGAACTGTGTGACTTACTTATTGACTCACCCTCGTAACTTTTTCTACCCAGTTATGCACCGCTTTATGGGAAATCGCCAGGGGCTAAGTCCACTGAAAACCCACCTTGGCGGGAGACATTTCGCGAATGATGCCGAAGTTGAATGTGAAGTGAAAACATAGTGTAGAAAACAGAGCACGCAGTTCTATGCAGCCGGTTTGGGAAGACTAATAAAACAATGGGATAAGTGCATCAATGTTGGTGGAAATTATGTTCAGAAATAAAGAGACAATGTATGTATAAAAATAAACTGGTTTCAAGTTGTTATCATATTTAGTTATTTTTCTACAGCATTTTTGACTTACTTATTAACTTACCCTCGTATATATAGTAGAATCTGTTTTTTTTCTTGTGAAGGCGTGAGGCTTCCAGCTGGAAATCGCAGTATCTACGGCTATTTTGTTGACATGGAAAGTGGAAGTTTTGTCCCATGGGATGTCCTCATTCCCAGCACAAAGTCACTCATTGAGAGGGGTGTAGTGTTAACTATAGGTAAGCATGCTTTGACAGAACCATCATTAATGGATAATAATAACTGACTGTAATAGTACTGTTTTTAAATGATTACTGTAGATAAATGTCCTCTAAGGTATTAGAGGGTTTAAGGAATACCTGCCTGGTTTCAGCTTCATGATGGACACTTCTAAGAGCACGACCTAATAGTAGGGCATGGGCAACACACAAGAGTGTGGTGAACTGCAGCTCTTTAACCAAGCATCCACAAAAACAGGTGGATGACTGTTTCTGAGCAAAGTGGGAATTTGCTGGTAATGACAGAGGTCACAAAGCACCCATGTGGATGAGAAAGTTAATGGAAAACCTCCATGATGTTTTCCCAAAAATAAGTCTATAAGCAGGTCACAACTCTGGACAGAAGCACTCACTTGTTTACGTCAGTCATATTATCCATTGTTTATTTGTGGAGATGAGATGTGAGAAGTGAGTACAGGTTTATACCTCCGTGTATTTCTTCTTGAGATTGGAGGTCAGCACTCTGAAATCATTCCAGACATTTCGCCACCTGTGCTAGAGAAGGTGTAAACTTCAACAGTGTAAGCTCAACCTTAAATCTGTTCGTGATGACTGGCATAGCTTGCGTACAACCCAAGACAATTCTCACAGAGTACAGATGCAGTTAGAGAAAGACTGGCCTAGCTTGCGTACAACCCAAGACAATTCTCACAGAGTGCAGATGCAGTTAGAGAAAGATTGGCATAGCTTGCGTACAACCCAAGACAATTCTCATAGAGTGCAGATGCAGTTAGAGAAAGACTGGCCTAGTTTGCGTACAATCCAAGACAATTCTCACAGAGTGCAGATGCAGTTAGAGAAAGACTGGCCTAGCTAGCTTACAACCCAAGACAATTCTCACAGAGTGCAGATGCAGTTAGAGAAAGACTGGCATAGCTTGCGTACAACCCAAGACAATTCTCACAGAGTGCAGATGCAGTTAGAGAAAGACTGGCCTAGTTTGCGTACAACCCAAGACAATTCTCACAGAGTGCAGATGCAGTTAGAGAGAGACTGGCAGACCTAAAGAGTGCCAATACATTGTTTACTTCATCCAGTTGTCTTCTGCCTTCCATCTCCCATTGGAGCATAATTCATCAACTAAATCTAGCCATGCCTTTGTAGACTTGTGCGTGATTGGTTGGATTCTGCAGCTAAAGGTTTCTAGAAGACGAGGTAGCCAGTCTCATGCCATCCCTCCTTAATCACCTCTTACAACATGCATGGTAGGTGCAGTATTACTGCTCTTTGCTTCCCTCATTCCATTGTTACCTTGTAATGTAAAACAAAAATGTCTACGTGGGTGAAACAGGGGACACACTAGGTAAGAGATTATATGAACATATGGTTGCTTTAAGGAATAAAAAGATAGAAAGAAGTGGTGTTGCTGATCATTGCCTCTCAAACCCTAGTGCATGTAAACCACCAAACACCTGCAACTTCTTGTATCCTTCTTTAGTCATTATTGCATATTCATCTGACAATATTGATGTATATACTTGTGTATTAGTATTTTGTTTGCTTTTCTGGGCTCTAGATGGACTAACGTCCCTATTATGCGAATAAGATTGTATCTATGTGCACATGTTACCTTTGACAATGTTTTGATTGTTATTTATATTAGATTAAACAGAAGGACTTTCGGTCCCCAACATGGCGGTTAGGCATTGAATTGTTAAGTCCTCTGGCATGTTTATGCTGGTGGCTACGGTTTGCATTCACATTTTCCTCATGTTGGACTGGTAGTACATGGTTAAATCGCCCTGCTACTGAGTGAGTGTGTGGTGCGACACTGTGAGCTGTGAAATTTGTGTGGAATGCTTTGACATCTGTCCGCTGTTGTTTGTAGTATGAACTGCATGTTCAGAACAATGGTGACCAGCTGTCGTTGAATTGACTGGTTGGCTTTTTCAGTTCACGAGTGCATTTTTCAGGAGACTACTGGGAGTCATCGCTGGAGCTACAGAGTTCCTGCTTTGTGCTTGCTTTCAGTGGGTCGCCCTGAGGAAAACAACTGAGCCATGTGGGATAAAACCCTGGTCAATGAAGTCTTTGTAGTGACTGCCGATTCCATCGACGATGAATTGTATTTTTCGTGGAGGACTTTTGTGTTGGCATTCTGACGGCGGCATTATGCACAGTGTACCTGTGCGGGCTGTTGGCTTGCCGAGACTCCTGTCTGTTCCACTTTTCACATTGGGCAGTGATGAGCATTTTGTGTGATATTCACTGGCACAGGAACGGAGCATAATGGGGACGACCCATTGCCGTGAAGTTGGAACCGCGACTAACTAACTAACTAAACAGAAGTCTTTTTATCCATGCCTTGTTAAACACTTTTTGTAACTCTATTCACGGGGTCAGAATGAGTCTTTTTCCTTTGGAATGTGTCCCCTGTCTTTACATATGAATTCTACATTAACCCCTGTGAAACAGTTGATGAATGATACCATGCACCCTGAAAACTGCTGAAATATATTAAACTGCAGGTGAAACACTTGGAGTGGCTTTAGACAAGAAAAAGACAGGAATGTCAGAAGCTGAGATCGTCCCTACAGTTGACATTGTGAGATTTTCTTTCCTGGCCAGTTTACTGTTGGTGAACAAACACCCAGTGTTGCTGACAGGTAAGTTCCAACACCGAGCCAGTGAATATATCGTGAGTTGCTCATCTTGTTGTTATTATATATCCAGTGACACCTGGGCTTCTGCCCTTCCACTCTATACCTTGTAGGGTGATACATGCAAGTGTTCATCAGCTGTTGTGTTGTTCCAGATAAAGTGTTCCGTTTGTCTGGCTCAGACAAAACACTCTTTTACCACGCATAAAATATTTTAGACACATACAAATACATAAAAACCTGTTTAAAAACCTCCTCCCCTCCCCTCCTCCTCCTCCTCCTCCTCCTCCTCCACTTCCTCCTCCTCCTCCTTCCAATTTTCATTTTCTCTTCATTGCTTCCATTTTTTCATCTTTTTATTTCTCTCATCCTGTCATCACGTTTTAATGTAGTCACAGGAGATCTCCTTGACTATATGTTGTGTTTTGTGAATATGTTTGTTTGCTGATGAAGGCTAATCGCCGCAACGCTCTTTGTGTCATTTTATATTGTAACCAACCATGCATGTCATAAGAGGTGACTGTGGAGGGTTGGCATGAGACTATCTACCTCATTCTATAGCAAACTTAGCTGCAAACTTTAGGGAGATTAAAGCCAGAGAAGAAAAAGACATTTAATTTTACTATGATTGCTGTTTGTTCCCTCACCTCTCACATTCAGCACCATTAATGTGTTTCCCCCCTCCATTTTGTTCCATTGGAGTTTGTCTATACACGTGTATCACATTTGTTATATGTTTATTGTAAACAATAAATTTTTTTGTGATAGGTGAATCTGGAGTTGGAAAAACAGCCATTGTCAACCACATGCTGAAACAACTTGAGAAAGATGAAGGAACATCTACAGAAAAGTCTTCCACTATTTTAGGTTCCATTTTTCAGTATTCAGAAAAAGTATCCAGCTTGCTAGAGAACATCAGTAATTTGACATCGTTCCACAATCGAACAGATGATGATGATTCTGCCATAGAGATATTGCTGGGATGTGAGTATTTGCAACCAGAAGCAGAAATATCATCCTGTTGTCTTTACTTTCAAGCTGTGGAAATCTTAGCTGCAGAAGTTTATTGTTGACTGACCAGTCTAAGCTAACCATGACTGCATAAGTAAGAGTAAGGTTAAGCCCATTTATATATTCCAAGCTAATGATAAATGAATGGGTAAAAGTAAGGTACGCCCATTTATATATTCCAAGTTGAGTTGAGTTGAGTTGAGCTAAGAACTGACATCACTGCACTCAGGACATTCCCATACGTGCTCCGCCCCCTTGTTCAACAGCCAGCGAAGAGTCACTACTAATCGTTCCTACCGCTATCTGATAGAAAGTTCTCCTAGTCTTCCTTCTCAGTTTTGAGATTCTACCAGAACCCTGCCAATCCCCTGCAATCTCATCCTTTTCACATACAGGTTCTTAATCTGTTCCCCCACCTTCTGCACCTGGTGCCACAGGCGCACGACCACCTCCCCCTTGTCCATAAGTTTATGTATTCCAAACTAATAATTACTGAATGGGTATAATTGACTGGCACCTTGCCTTCTTGACAGACGATAGTTTGTAAAATGGAGTTATACCTCTCCATAACAAGACACCTGGGCTGAATTTAGAGACCATGTGTTGCCCATGCAGCATGATCCCTCTCTCTGCCTGCCTAGTTTACTCCAGAGGTAAGGTAACACCAATATGTCTAGAACTAGACAAGCTGCAGAAACTGCCAGATTGGCAAAAGAATACTCTAACTGTCTGCCTGTCAGAGCTTCCATCCTAGTCCACTTGCCGACAAAGGCTTAGGGCCTGGTTTTGTCTGCCCTACCATGACATTTAGTATTTAGGTTGCATTTCCATGCACTAGGGTAAGGCTTGTACCCTCCCAGTTGCACTCCTCCGCTCGAAGCCGTTGGCACAATACAGGGTGCTGGGTTTGGTGAGCGCCACCCAACATTCGGCGCTAACAGAAAGCAGGTAGTACCGTCTACTGTCATACAGTAACTATACAGTAACTCAGTCATATCTGACTAAGACCTCACACCACAGTTATAATCACAGTAAGCCAATTTACATGTCATGGAGGCACTTTGATGATGTGCTGTTAGTCTAATATTTTCAATGAATTAATGACAAACGTGGAGTAATATAGTCAGTATTATGTCAGCCATCTTTACTTTCCCAGAGAAATCTCTGACACCCATTTTATGAAGCAAGGTTGATCCCACAGCCAGACTAGTCTGGAAGTATCCACTGTGTGGGGAGGCAAGTACACTGATAGTAACACAGTCACGGCTCCAGTGACAGCTTCTTTACTGTTACGTGGGAGTGAAGTGCTAGTGATAAAAATATCAGCAAGAGACCAAGTAGACAGAAAGCCTTGTTATTTTTCATGAAAGTATTGCGAAATGATACTTTATTAGAATACTTGCTGTTTTGAAAACATTTATTTTTACTTGGATCATTAAAAAAATACAAAATAAATACAGTTTAAGTAAAAATAAAAACTAATGAGTCTGAGGAATGATAATTACAAGATGATATCCAGTCACCAGCAAAAACAGTAAGTGGCTGCAAGATGAACAATAAACCTGAAACATATTGAAGAGAGCAGAATTATTTCTGCAGGATGTATGTTATATGGCAAGCCATATTTTATTGTCAGATTTACACAAATGTAAACTGATTGCATTGCGGACGCAATTCATAATGCCGCTTACCTGCGCTCGAAACACAGCGGTGACTGATTTGGCAGCAGACAGTGTCGCACTGGTTTTAACATGTTGGTATAGGGGAGCCGGTCGTTCCGAAAGCAATGGCAAACTACTGAACACAAAAACTTGCCAAGACATCAACAACGGCAGTAAAATGCTGGTGTCGACTGCAACCTCCTGTAAAGGATATACAACTTTTAAAATAAAAACTGATTGAGTGTTTTCATAATAACTGGGAAGTAATGAACATGCATTCCAGAAAAGAAAAGTCCCGCAGTATGAAACTGTTGTGGGCATGTGAAGTGTTAGGACCATCACATTTCTTGTAGGCCTGAGTGCATGCAGGAATACTTGTTCCCTCCCGCAGTGAATGATGAATCTTTATCCTAGTGCACTCGTGCCATTGTCAGCATAACTGGGCATTCCAGCAAGTCAACTGATCTGTAGACACAACACAAGAGATGAATGCAGTCAATGGCTCAGAACTGCACTGCTTGCATCAAGGTCAGCACTACACACCTTCAAGTGGTGGATGTAAAAGCAGGCTGCACCACTGCAATCTGGCCAAGAGAGCCAGGGTCGAAGAGGGAAACTAAACCTGGTCCCAAAGAAATGCTGTGCTGAAGTCAGACTTGGTGACCAAAAGTCACAGACATGGCAGCTTTGTTCTAAACAAACACAACACAACTAAGATTCTCAAGAATGATTGAGGAGAAGGGGAAAAAGCTATTTAGCTTCAGGTGAGCACATTGTTGAAACTACAGATTCTTTTCTGAGACAGAGATCGGCAGTGATTGAGGAAGCTCATTAGTCTTCCTCAAAAACTATGACTTAATAAATGCGAGACTTCCAACATGTATTACACCAGTGTTAGTATTTCTGATATATTTGTCTTGCCCTACTCTAAAAGCTCTCAGATTAAGGCATTGTTATATTTGAGCATAAATACCTCAGTGAAAGGACTGTTTTTCTCTTCTTTTGTCTTAAATCAGTGAAATATATACCCTCACCTCTCTCATGCTAATTCTTCCTATCCTTTGCTATATCTTGTAGCTCCTTCCATTTCTTTCCAAATTGTTCATCTTTATCTGTAATTCTCTTGTAAATATGTTCTTTGGATTCCCTATATTTTTTATTTGCCTTATGGTTTACCAGGGTCCATAAGGGAAGTGGGAGCCATGATAGCGCAGTCCAGCGGTCACATGTTTAAATTCCCCTTCAGGAGATTGTTTCAACACTGAACCACCAAATGAATGACACTGCATTCAAAACTGTGTAGACCAAAAAAGGAGATTTAAAAACTGTTGACTACATCTCAAGAACTTGTCTATTGATGTAAACATGAAAAAATGAACCTGAGAAGAAGAACAAGAATCAAATGTGTGATAAGAACTGACTAAGAAGAATTGGTGTGGGGCTGGCTACTCCTTACCCATAGAAGTCTCACATGCAAAATCAAACCAGTCATGACCAAGTCTTCAGAAGGCAGTTTAGTTAGCCAATACTTTAACATAACTGTTCACAGTACTGTTTGTTTAAACTTAGTGTTTTCTTGAAATCCTTAGCAAGAAGCCGAAGCTTGGGTGTGATCAGTACTGTGGCCCAGTGCAGTGCTCAGACTACATCAAAGCGTCTGGAGGCTCAGATTATGCTCAAGCTCATCAAGAAAAGCAAGACTTCCATGGGAGCTCCCAAGGGCAGGAAGGTGTGTCACATTGTGATTATTTCTACAGAGTTGTTGTTGTTGGTTTTTTTTTTTTTTGGTTAATCATCAACATGTTTCATGCCATAAAGCATGGATGATGTGATTTTGCAGTCTCATACAATCACTAGAGTCTTGAATCAAGTGTGTGTATTTTTTAAAGCTGTCTACTAAATTTATATTGTATACATATTTTGAATATGCTCATTCAGTCACAATGACAAGACTAGAAAATGTGTACTTGTAATGTTTCAGTGAAATATCTGTCATCTTCATGAAGTAAAAGCAAGTTTTGATTTCACTTTGTTCCACTAAAAACTACACAATGCCATTCTTTATTTAAAGGGTATTGATCAATACCAGTGTAATTCAGTGCTGAAATAATCCATTTTATAACCTTTCTATTTTAAAATTCCAGGTGATTGTGTTTGTTGATGACCTGAATTTGCCAGCACCAGATGGATATGGGGCTCAACCACCACTGGAACTCTTACGGCAATTTTTAGAAATGAGGGGATTCTATGACACCAAAAAGCTCACCTGGAAGGTAAGCAGACACCAGCAGTGGTGTATAAATAGAACCTTTTTGTTGCACTTACTACCTGTTGTTGGTGTATTCTGAGTTTTTCCAGGCTAAGTGGTCAAGGCTGCTTGCCTAATCAGTTGCCACCTAATGTATAGACTAGGATTTTTATTTAAATCCTGTGCGTTACCAAGGATCTAGCACACATCCCATGATGTGTGAAGCTACATTATTACTGCTTGGCTACCTGCTTTTCAAGATATGAATAGTGTATTTAAATCCAGATTGTAGAATTGGTGCAGTGCATGGAATCATGTTCATCAGTTAAATCCAGATTGTAGAATTGGTGCAGTGCATGGAATCAAATCAAATCAACTTTATTAGGGTCACAAATTGGGCGCGCAGGCCCGTCTTACATTCGGCCCTTCCAATCACTCGTCTTTCGTTCATCAAGAGCATTATACATTTACATAGGAAGAAAAATAAACATTAGGAAATGAATGTTGTAAACATAAACAAGGCTAACTACCATGTTATGAGGCCCATCTCCCACCTATCCATACATCACCCCACCCACACACACACCCCACCTACCCACACACACGCACACCAAGGGACACATACATACCCCACCAACCGACCCATCCCCCTCCCGCACATCCCCCACCCACACACACTGCCGTCATCTGACCCCCCAACCAAAACACACTCGCCACCCACAAACATTCCCCCACCAACCCACACATCCTCTCCCCACCCACACCTCAAACCATGAATCATGTTCATCAGTAGTTGACTTTCTGCAAATTGTGGAAGTTGTCCCTGATGATTCTTGTTTAAAACAGATTTGTACAATTGTATTTACTTGTTTACCAGCTATAGCTAAAATCTTGAAATGTGCCTGGGGTTTGTTCAATTCAGGACATTCTGGATGTAACAGTTGTAGCAGCTTGTGGTCCTCCCGGCGGTGGCAGAAATGCAGTCACCCCTCGGCTTCTGAAACACTTCAGGTAAATGTTTGTTCACATTGTTGTTGTTGAGATTTGAGAAGTTGATGTGATTACCTGTTAGAAGAAGAAGAAAAAGGAGGAGGGGGAGGAGGCATGGCATACTCTAGAAAATTAACAACAGTGCCAGATTTACAAGCCGCAACCTTTCACTTATTGCATGATCAATAGTCAGAACTCAGGGAAAGGCATCACAGTAAATAATTTGTTTCATGTAAAGGACTGTCTGTTTTACACAGCTTATGGCACTGAGTATATGGTGCTAGACCCATATCGTCATAAACCAATCAACACTCTATGATGCTAGACCCATATTGTCATAAACCAATCAACACTCTATGATGCTAGACCCATATTGTCATAAACCAATCAACACTCTATGATGCTAGACCCATATTGTCATAAACCAATCAACACTCTATGATGCTAGACCCATATTGTCATAAACCAATCAACACTCTATGGTGCTAGACCCATATTGTCATAAACCAATCAACACTCTATGGTGCTAGACCCATATTGTCATAAACCAATCAGCACTCTTTGTGGGAGTGGTCATTATCACGCTGACCACCTTTATTTCCCATGAAATTTCCTGTTATCCATTTTAGGTTGGGTCGACTTTAACGCCCAAGTCAGCTTAAAAAAATTTGGGTCCCCCATGCAGATTCAAACATGACCACTGGACCAGCAGGCTGCCACAATGAGTAACATATACCAGGTAGATTCTGACAAAGCAGTTGAGCGAAAAGTAGGAAATATTTCCAAACTTTATAATAGGAAGCCTTTATCTTTGACCAGTATTTGTGTCCAGTATTCACAAGCATTCATGATGGAAAGCCTTTAATTTTGGTTGTTGTTTGAAGGAAATGTTTTGAAGCTTTATAATTGGAAGCCAAACATTTCTGTCCATTATGTGGAGCCAATATTTTCAAGCTTTATAATTCATTGTGTAATGTTGTTTTGCAGCATGTTTGCACTTCCACAACCATCCACTAAGTCTCTTCAGCATATCTATCAAGTTCAACTGGGTCGTTTCTTAAAGGAAGGGGAGTTTATGCCAGAAGTACAAGACTGTTTATTCCCCCTGGTGTCTGCCAGCATTGCCATATACTATCACATGTGTGCTGTCATGCTGCCCACTCCAACAAAGTCTCACTACACTTTCAATATCAGAGATTTATCCAAGGTTGGTGCTGATAAATTTGTCTGTGTGTATTTTCTTCTGTGCATGTATGCTCACATGTGTGTTTTTGTGAGAGTAAAAGAGAATTCTGGCTGGAAAGAATGGTGAAATGAGTACAAGTTGTTTCATATTGATAATTCTAAGAAATTCTGAGACCTGTTGTTTAGCCAGAATGAGAAAAAGAGCATGAAAGTATGTTAAGCTTTTCATATGTATCAAACCGGCATCAGTGGCTGAGGGGATGGGGAAACACCCAGTTTCATAATTCCCTGATATACCAAGTCCAGGTATTTACTTCTCTGCCTTGCCCTTGTTCTCTTTCCCTCAGTCTTGCCAGTTGTCATCAAGTTCTCCAATTTATTTCTTCTCACAACGTGACCAAAACAATTTGACTGTCGACATCAGTGTATGATTTGCATTTGTTTCTTGTAGGACTTGGTCATTTGTTTTTCTGTCTGTCCATGGTGTTCTTTGCATTCTTTGAAGGTAGTTTGACATTGCTTTCCTTTCTGGCAGTGACCACACAGGCTGGAGACTGTAGCCATTGTCTGGTTAAAGAGATCTTCTGCCCACCGTCGCCAAACTTGAGACCATAACCAACAACTGTCTGTCGGCTGCCCTCAAAATTCCATCCACCACCTGCCTTCCATGGTTTCTTGTAAAAAACTTCCTAACAGGAATATGAAAAATAGCACATCCTCCCCAGAAAAGGACAAAACAGCGACCTCTGAAGATAAAAAAAAACCACCATTATGCCATTGCCATTTTACCGCAAGCAGTCAATATAATAACTGTATGGGACATAGAAGATAAAAATAAGAAGTAGACCATAGTAAGTCAATATAATAATTGTATGAGACATAGGAGAACATAATGAGTTAATGTACTAATTGTACGGGGAAAAAGGAGATCAAAGTAAGAACTAGAACATAATGAGTTAATATAACTATATGGGACATAGGAGAACATAATGAGTTACTATAATACATATATGGGACATAGGAGAACATAATGAGTTACTATAATAAATATATGGAACATAAGAAAACATAATGAGTTAATATAATACATATATGGGACATAGGAGAACATAATGAGTTAATATAATACATATATGGGACATAGGAGAACATAATGAGTTAATGTAATAACTATATGGGACCTAGGAGAACATAATGAGTTACTATAATAACTATATGGGACATAGGAGAACATAATGAGTTAATGTACTAACTGTATAGGGACATAAAAGATCAATGTAATAATTAGACCATAATGAGTTAATAACTATATGCGACATAAGAAGACATAATGAGTTAATAACTATATGTGACATAAGAAGAACGTAATGAGTTAACTTACTAACTTTATAGAGACAAAGGATTTTAAAGTAAGAACTGCAACATAATGAGTTAATATAATGTTATAACTGTATAGGACATTGGAAATAGAAATGAAGCTAGATAATGAGCTAATGTAATAATTGCATGTGACAAAGGCTATACAAGTAAGAATCAAGAACATAAAGACATCATGTAATAACTATACAGGACAAAAGAAATAAATATAAGACTATCAGCTGCTAACATCTGGTGCGTTGACAGCGGGATTCATTCTCTACTCCGGTCAGTTGGACTTAAACATTGACTATCAGCTGCTAACATCTGTTGCGCTGACAGCGGGATTCATTCTCTACTCCGGTCAGTTGCACTTAAACATTGACTATCAGCTGCTAACATCTGGTGCGCTGACAGCGGGATTCATTCTCTACTCCGGTCAGTTGCACTTAAACATTGACTATCAGCTGCTAACATCTGGTGCGCTGACAGCGGGATTCATTCTCTACTCCGGTCAGTTGCACTTAAACATTGACTATCAGCTGCTAACATCTGGTGCGCTGACAGCGGGATTCATTCTCTACTCCGGTCAGTTGCACTTAAACATTGACTATCAGCTGCTAACATCTGGTGCGCTGACAGCGGGATTCATTCTCTACTCCGGTCAGTTGCACTTAAACATTGACTATCAGCTGCTAACATATGGTGCGCTGACAGCGGGATTCATTCTCTACTCCGGTCAGTTGCACTTAAACATTGACTATCAGCTGCTAACATCTGGTGCGCTGACAGCGGGATTCATTCTCTACTCCGGTCAGTTGCACTTAAACATTGACTATCAGCTGCTAACATCTGGTGCGCTGACAGCGGGATTCATTCTCTACTCCGGTCAGTTGCACTTAAACATTGACTATCAGCTGCTAACATCTGGTGCGCTGACAGCGGGATTCATTCTCTACTCCGGTCAGTTGCACTTGAACATTGACTTCTTGTTCAGAAATCAATGGCAAACTACTGAACATAAAATGACCGGGTAAATCAACCTGCTGTTGGAGTTGATCGCAATGTCTTACAAAGGATATGCAACATTTTTAAAAATTAGTTAATCTAATAACAGGATGAGATGGAAGTTAACAGTGTGCAGATGTAGACATTGCTGCCCATAGAGTGCATTGTCTGGGAGTTCAACACTCTTACATTGTGTTGTTTTCCCCAGGTGATCCAAGGCATGCTGCAGGCCCACGAGTCGGTGATCAATGGAAAGGAAAACTTTGTTCAGCTATTTGCACACGAGACCACGCGTGTATTTCATGATCGCCTTACTTCTTCTGCTGATCGAATCACATTTTTCCAGATTCTTGCTGACAACCTGCATGCCTATTTCAAGGTGAACATTGAGATGTTTTTCTTGTTAATGTGACTGACCTATTGGTTGTTATATTCAACCTGTTAGTTGTAATATTCAGCCTGTTAGTTGTAGTATTTAAACACACAGCATTCTTTTCTTAGCCTTTGAGATAGATAATGATGCTTTAAATGTTAATGAGAATATGAGGTAGCTGTTTTATGAAAAGGGAAGTGAGAAAATAACCATTGTCCATTTACTGACCATACTGCCAGCACCATAACATTAGTGGTACAGTACTGAGAAAGAAAAGAAAACCCAGGACACTGTGATTACGACTTAATTTGGGCAGATTACAAGAGACTAGGAAACTGTGGTAGAGCAATGGCTGGCATCTTGTCTGTTGACAGCCTAAAATAGGTACCGGGAAAGTCCTGGAAATTAAAGACGGCCAGTGTGGTATTGACCACACCACCCATGGAGTACCAACTGGTCTTTTAAAAACTGGGACTAGCACTGTAAAACCGATACATCTCAAGACATGTACAAGTGATTTTTACTTACAGAGATTTAAGAATGCTGATCAACTGCTTGGTGATTCTAGCAAAACGACAAATGTTAACTTGAGAGGTGCTGGTGATATGTGTGAGATTTGCATTCTGTACCAACAGACCAATTTGTAACTGTGTGTATTTAGTCCATCTGTTACAGTCAGTGTTTAAGGAAATCTTTTAGGTTCTACATTGATTGATTAGTTGGTTGGATTCTTCTTCTTCTTCTGCGTTCATCCGGATTTTTTTCTTCGGATGTGACTGCGTTGTGCCTGTTTACAACAGAGCTGCGTTCTTGCGCCGTTAGGCCAACACATCCTACTTCTGCGGGCATTTGTTGACCGGGTTAACCTTCCCGGGTGGTTGGATTCATAAACCATCATTATCAAACTTGACATGATTCATTAGTGCTTTTCCTCTGAAGTCGGAGATTATCTGTCTGCATGGCGAGGAACCACCAGTCTGCACACCATAAGCCAGGCATGGGACAACGGATACTCACGCAAACCTCAGGTTTAGAATGACATCACTTCGATGTTGGACAACAGGATGTCTTCATCCGACGTACAGGACTTCACGCTGGAGTTCACAGCCAGCGAACACATGCAAGCAAGCAAGCATTAGTGCTTTAATCTCCAGCATTGTTTTAAAAACATACTACGAGGTCCTGACCACATTGCACAAACTCTGTAGCACCAGTGAGGCTCCTAATGTGTGCACCAGAATCACACATGCTGGTCATATTCTGTTATAGGCAGGTTTTGTGAGGCTCCTAATGTGTGCACCAGAATCACACATGCTGGTCATATTCTGTTATAGGCAGGTTTTGTGAGGCTCCTAATGTGTGCACCAGATTCACACATGCTGGCCATATTCTGTTATAGGCAGGTTTTGTGAGGCTCCTAATGTGTGCACCAGAATCACACATGCTGGCCATATTCTGTTATAGGCAGGTTTTGTGAGGCTCCTAATGTGTGCACCAGAATCACACATGCTGGCCATATTCTGTTATAGGCAGGTTTTGTGAGGCTCCTAATGTGTGCACCAGAATCACACATGCTGGCCATATTCTGTTATAGGCAGGTTTTGTGAGGCTCCTAATGTGTGCACCAGAATCACACATACTAGTCATATTCTGTTATGGGCAGGTTTTCTCATTCTGAAATGTAGCCAGGCCAGTGGCCTATTTGGCTTATAGTGTTCTGTAATTTACTTTAACTTCTGCTGTTAAATACAGTTTTGTTTTTACATTAACCCACTCTGCTCTGGTTGCCTCTTTAACTCTTCTCCCACAGTATTATTGTTTTATCTCATGTCAGCCTCACACAGTTACTCTAAAGTAACAATCGTCTGTGACCGAAGGAATTAAGAGTGCTACTTACATATTTACTAACTCATTTTTCTTGTCCCTTGATGAATACATTACTCATAAGATCACGGTTAGATTACAGGGTTGTATATTATAATATCATGAATTTCTTACTACAGGTGAGGTGGACACCTGAAAAGCTTATGAAGGAATCTGTGCTGTTTGGTGATTTCTTTGATCCTAGTGATCATAGTCCACTACAGAGGATATACAGGCCGTTGTCAGATCAGAACAAGCTGGAACGAGTGTTGGAGGAGTATCATATGAGAATGTCAATGGGAGAAACTGTATGTATTATCTGGTCATGGTTTTTGTTTGTTTATTGTTAGGAAAGGCTGTTAGGCTATTTACTTCTGTAGACAATGTTCTGTAGTTTTTTTACCCTTGCATCTTAAGGGCTGAATTTGTTGTGTGGCTTAACTGAAATTTTGCAAACCCAATACGTGAAACCATGGGTACAGGTGGTGGATGAAGTTGAAGAGCAGCCAACAGATAGTTGTAGGTTATGGTCTCCAACTTCATGACGGTAGGCAGAGGATCTCTTTTTTGGGGAGGCAATGGCTATGGTCTTCGACCAGTATGGTCACTGCTATGAAGGAAAGCAATGGCAAACTACCTTCTTTACAGATGCCAAGAATATCATGTACTGTAATCTCACTGATAATCAGAGAAATGGTGTAAATGGGTGCTCCATAGGAGCAGCCTCACCCAGTAGTCATGTGCACCAGGTGACTCCAGACTGTCAGCAGATGACTGAGTGCATAAGAGTATCAACATTGAAAGTAGAAACTTGGAATGTAAGAACTATGAGTGGGGATGGAAAATTTTATAACATTAAGAATGAAATGAGAATACTAAATATTAACCTGTTAGGTATATGTGAGACCAGATGGACAGGAATGGGCATTATAACATCTGACGAATATAGAGTAATATATTCTGGTGGAGAGAAACAACAGCGAGGAGTAGCAATTATAATGGATACAGAGAGATCAAACTCGATCAAAGGATAATGGACTGTATCAGACAGAGTGTTACTGGTGAAGTTGAGTGGAATACCTTTCGATGTCAACGACATACAAGTTTGTGCACCAACAGCAGACAGTAGGGATGACAGAAATGATGAATTTTATAATGATTTAGAGAATGCCTTCAAGAAATGCAAAAATTCTGAAGTAAATATCATAATGGGTGACTGGAATGCCAAAGTTGGAAATCAACAGGATGGAGGCATAGTAGGCAAGTATGGACTAGGGGAACAGAATGAAAGAGGTTGCAGACTTGTATGGTGGGCAAAAGAGCATGATTTGATTATTGGAAACACCTGGTATCAACAGCACCCAAGGAGATTATGGACATGGAGGAGTCCTGATCATAAGATCATAAATCAGATTGATTACATTCTCATCAACAGAAGATTTTGAAATGCCTTAAAAGTCGCAAAAACTATACCAAGCGCAGACTGCTACAGCGACCATAGATTAATCTTAAGCAATATACATATAAAATTAAAGAAAGTCAAATATACACCAGGAAACACAAAATTTGGGAAATGAAGAGTGAGGAGATAAAAGATAAATTCAACGTAGAGGTAAAGAGCAGATGTGATGCATTGTTTGATATGGAAATATTTTTTCAAGATGTCAGCGACCAATGGGAAATTTTAAAGAAATCCGTCAACCAAGCTGCAGAAACAACCATCCCAAAAATAAAGATAATGGGACACAAGAAATGGATGACGGAAGATGTATTAAAACTCATGAAAATAAGAAGAAATAACAAACATAAAAAGGAAAAATATGAAGAGATTCGCAGGAAAATTAGGAAGCTATGCAAAGAGGCAAAAGAAACGTGGCTTGAGGAAAATTGCAAGGAAATTGAAAACCATCACAACACCCGGAATACCAAATTAATGCACAAAAGAATTAAAGACATCACTAACAAAACAACACACACATCAACGGGTTGCCTTAAAACCAAAGATGGCAAAATCAAAATAGAAAAAGATCAGATTTTACATGCATAGTTAGATTATGTGAAAAACCTTTATGATGATACAAGAGAAGAACAGTATGATCATCGGAATAATAATGATGGACCATCAATTTTGAAGATGGAAGTTCAGAATGCTCTTAACTATATTGAAAACTGACAAGACCCTGGGTACAGATAACATCACAACAGAAATGATCAATGCCTTAGAAGAATATGGAATAGACCAAGTAACCAGACTGCTGAATGCAATATACGATATTGGAGATATACCTTCTCAATTATGTAATTCTGTGTTTATTGCAATCCTTAAGAAATAAGGAGCCTTGGAATGTGATCAACATCGAACAATTAGTATAATGAGCCACATCACGAAGATTTTGCTAAGAATTATCATGCAACGAGTTAGGAAGAAAATACAACCCAAAATAGGAGATGAACAATGTGGGTTTGTAGAAAGCAAGGGTACAGTAAATGTTGTGTATATACTGAGAACAGTAACTGAACGTTCTATAGAGGTAAACAAAGATCTACACCTTTGCTTTATTGACTACACAAAGGCTTTCGATAAAGTGAGACATGTCGACATGATAAGGATGCTTGAAGATCTACAAATTGATGGAAAAGACCTTAGTCTTGTAAAAAACATAAAAAACATATATCGTAAACAAGCTGCCATCAGAATTGATAATGAAGTTGGTCAATATCAACCTATTAATTAAAAGAGGTGTGAGAAAGGGATGTGTAATGTCTCCAGATCTTTTTTCCCTGTACAGTGAAAATATTGTCAGAAATATGGAAGATGTGGAAGGAATCAACATTGGGGGAGATACATCAATAACATTAGATGTGCAGATGATACAGTCTAGATTGCAGACAATAAACAGGACTTGCAGCGTTTAGTAGATGCAGTTGTTGCACACAGTGAACAACTAGGGTTAGAATTAAACTGCCCCGGGAAGGTTAACCCGGTCAACAAATGCCCATAGAAGTCGGATGTGTCAGCCTAACGGTGCAAGAATGCAGCTCTGCTGTAAACAAGTACAACGCAATCATGTCTGGAAAAAAACTCTGGATGAGCGCAGAAGCAGAATAAGAAGAAGAAGAAGAAGAAGAAGAAGAAGAAGAAGAAGAAGAAGAAGAAGAAGAAGAAGAATTAAATTGTAAGAAGACACAGATTATGGTTGTCACTGGGAAAAAGGAAATACCACAATGTGATATACAAGTAAATGGGCATATTCTTAAGCAAATGAATCGGTACAGTTATCTCGGAACAGTCATAACATCTGATGGGAGATGCCTTAAGGAGATTAGAACAAGAATTGCCATTGCGAAGGTAGCCTTTTGCAAGATGAAAAGCATACTGACCAATAAAAAGATATCAATTGAAACGAGAAAAAGAGTGTTGAAGTGCTACATAGAACCTGTACTTTTGTATGGATGTGAAGAGTGGACAATGAGCAGACAAGCTGAAAAACATCTAATGGCTGTGGAAATGTGGTTTCTGAGGAAAATGCAAAGAATACCATGTACAGGCAGAAAAATAAATGAACAAGTCCTTCAAGAAACAAATAGAGATTGTAAACTGATTAGAAATATTAGACATAGACAGTCAAAATGTTTTGGCCAATGTATGAGAAGAATTTAATTGGAGAACTTGGTGACAACTGGCAAGATCAAAGGGAGGAGACAAGGGGAAGACTGAGAAGTAAATACCTGGATGGTTTGGTCATGTGGCATGCTTATTGGCATGGCACATGATGGATGGAATAAGATGGCACGGAAGCCATTATCAACAAATTAGGAAAAGTTCATATTAACTGTAACAACATAGAAAGATGAATATGCTGTTGGGAAAACAAATACTAATGAAGATGATTTTAGGAATGGCATATTAAAAGGAAGTGAGAGAGAAGAAATAAATAAATAAACAACAAAAGTAAGTAAGTATGCTAAATAAAAGAACACTTGTTGTTTAGAAAAGATGCAGACAACCCATCTGAAGCATAACATGATTTTCATTATAAGGGGTGGTATTGTCTGCTGTGTGGAATCCTACAGCTATAATTAAAACATCTGTGAAGTGGTGATTGGTGCTGTTAAAATAAAGGTCAGTTGATGTTAGAGTTTTTGAAACTCATAAGCGCTCACTTACAACAATGAAGGACCAGGTATCTAGTTAAAGCAGAAGATTAAACTTTCAGTCCTTCTTGTAATATAATAATAGCATAATACAGGTAGTTGAATTCAATAACAAACACTGAATGTACTTTGAGCTTGAATTTTGTTTGTGAATTTGGCACGGAATGAGACCAACAAAAGCCCTCCTCATACTAGCACCAGAAAATGTAAGTTTAATTTCTTTACTTCGTGAGAAGTGTTGTATATGTTGGGAAATAGTCATGCCGAACACTTCTTATGAGAAGTGTTGTATATGTTGGGAAATAGTCATGCCGAACACTTCTTATGAGAAGTGTTGTATATGTTGGGAAATAGTCATGCCGAACACTTCTTATGAGAAGTGTTGTATATGTTGGGAAATAGTCATGCCGAACACTTCTTATGAGAAGTGTTGTATATGTTGGGAAATAGTCATGCCGAACACTTCTTATGAGAAGTGTTGTATATGTTGGGAAATAGTCATGCCGAACACTTCTATGAGAAGTGTTGTATATGTTGGGAAATAGTCATGCTGAACACTTCTTATGAGAAGTGTTGTATATGTTGGGAAATAGTCATGCCGAACACTTCTTATGAGAAGTGTTGTATATGTTGGGAAATAGTCATGCTGAACACTTCTTATGAGAAGTGTTGTATATGTTGGGAAATAGTCATGCTGAACACTTCTTGACCAGAATTATTCATTAGATGAAATAACAGAAAACTGAGTTAACGCCTAAATTTGAGTTGTTCTCCTCAGGATGTCTAGTATAATGTCTGTATGCCTAGTAGAACAGGTGTTTAAAGTGTGAAGATATTCATTGATGTTCAAAATTCAAGCTAACTATTTTATTTAAATTTCCAGATTACAAGTTCAAAATTTCTTACAAATAATAACAGAGCCAGATATATTACAATGTTTTGAAATTGTTTTCTGAACCCAATTTACAACTGACACCTATTTATTAAACTGCACATTTGTCTAGACTGAACAGCTGGTGTTTTTCAAGGATGCCATAGAGCATGTGGTCAGAGCAGCACGGGTATTTCGACAACCGGGAGGACATTTGCTGGTGGTGAGGTTTCTTAATATTGTTATTGAATTCTAAACCAGTTTAACATTAGTTGTCAGTTTCACTAACTAAGCCTGCTGATATTTTATTATAACCATTGTAGGATACTTTTTCTCTTTTGGATGAATTGTTTTACAATTTTAGTGCATTTTATTCTGACACACTTCATATCAACTTTGTCATTTTTAAAGGTTGGTTTCGATGGCACAGGCAAGTCCACAGTTATTCATCTAGCCAGCTACATTAGCAACTGTGAAATGTTCCATCTGAAACTTCATAATCAATATGGAAGTCAAGAATTTCGGGATGATCTCAAAACACTTTATTTGCAAGCTGGTGTCAAGGGTATACCAACAGTGTTCTTGCTGACTGAGTCTGACATTGTGAAGGTTAGTTGTGTAAGACACACATTCAAATGGAGGGTGTTAACTTCTGAAAAGATAACTTTTATGATCTGTCAGTATTTATATTCAAAGACCAGTGAGACTAGGGAGTCGATATAGCGCAATGACTCGCTTGCATACCTGTCAGCATGTGTCTTAAATCCTCTTCAGGGCAGGGATTTTGTTTTACCTTACCTGGGACTTCCTGATCAACCTATTCTAAAATAAGTACTGAAACATTTCCTGGGAAATAAAGCTGGCTAGCATGAAATTTACCATTGTATTTCAATTGGTTTAAAAATATGAGGATAGCACTAATTACCCAACACACCACATGGTGAGAAAAAGGGTCGTTTACCTTGCCTTGCTCACCAGAGAGACTGACTAACAATAAATATATGGAGAAATGTTGTAAATATTCTAGCACTAGTTCAGATTTTATTATAAGTATAAATCCTCTATGTGAAATGTTGACAATGAGCAGACAAGCTGAAAAACATCTAGTGGCAGTGGAAATGTGATGGTATGGCAGTATACAATATTAGATAGTATCAATAAAGTGACGGTACATGTCTGCAACAAACAAGAACAGACCAAGAATATTCCTAAGTAAAATTACAGTTTTAAACACACACAAACACTGTATAATAACATCTCTTTCTCCTCTACTTATTACTTCATGTGAACAGTTGCTAAAGTTTAAGAAATAAAATACATATTTTAATCATTATTATTGGTTTTCATTGTATTATCTAAGTATATTTATGTTATTGTTGTTGTAGGAATCATTCATAGAAGACATCAACTGTATTCTCAATTCTGGAGAAGTCCCTAACCTTTTTGACAATGAAGAGATTGATGGCATCACAATGGACCTTCAAGCAATTGCTAGTGATGCAGGATTTTCTGATGCCAGGACCTCAGTTTATGCTTTCTTTCTTCAGAGAATAAGACATAAACTGCATGTGGTTTTGGCCATGAGTCCTGCGGGTGAGTGATCCGAGCATGTGGTTGTTTAGCAAACGATTGTTTATGGAAGAAGTTAGTAAATCCCGGGTTTAAGCTCTTGCCTGTGTCACTAGAATAATTTCACAATATCTGTGTATTTTTTTCTTCTCTTTTCATTGTTTCCTGACACATAAATCATTTGCCATCTCCAGCATTTTCTGTCTCTAATCATACATGGCCGGTCTTATGGACCCGCTTACCTGAGTTTGAAGCACAGCTGCGACCGACTTGGCAGCAGACCGCATCGCGCTGGGTTTTAACATGTTGGTATGGGAGCCAGTCATTCAGAAAGCAATGACAAACTACTGAACATAAAACTTGCCAATACATCAACAACAGCAGTAAAATGCTTGTGTTGACAGTGATGTCCTGTAAAATAGGATATGCAACACACACAAATTGATTGATTGATTGATTGATTTAAGAACTGACATCACAGCATTCGGGGCATTCCCATTAGCGCTCCGTCCCCATCCTCAGAAGCCAGCGAAGAGTTCCAACCCCAATAGTACCAGTAGCAATCTGAAAACACACACAAAATCATACATGTACTGTCTAACATTTTCATTCCTGTCCATCTTTTGAAGTTATCTCCCCATTTAAACAATTGTCTTCCCCTTGCATGCTTGCTTTGCACCTTTCCCTTGAGCATGGTTTTCACAAGAGCTCGCTATTTATGCACCCAAAATATTTTCTTTCTTGAGCCATGATATAACTTCATAATTCTCTATTCTTGTATCACATGTCCTGTTTGTTTTCTTCTCTGTCTACAACATTCTCAACATTTTAAGCATTCTCCTTTACTCCCTCCAGATTTGAATAATATACCCAATGCACCTCATTTCGTGAAAAGGTATCCTTTACTTTATTTTACCTTTGACTTGTCCAAAGTGCAGAGAGTATGATGCATCAATAATTGATATTTTCCCCTCTTGCGTTTTTAAGACATTAAAAACTTGTATTTTATCACAAACAATTAGGTGAGCGTTTTCGACAAAGATGTCGCATGAATCCGGCCCTGATCAACTGCTGTACCATTGACTGGTTTGACGACTGGACCGAGGAAGCCATGCTGAGGGTTGCTAGGGTGTTTTTTGCTGATACTCAGTTTATTGCTAATGAGTCTGTGTATAACCTGGAGGTGAGATAGAACACTCATTTTTCTCTTCTCTTTTATTGTCTTCACTTTAACATTTATGGAACATAAGGAAGATTGGGCTTTATCAGGCATTGTGCATCATTTTCAGTTTTAAGCTGCCTGTCTTTTAACTATATCCCAGTCTTATTGGCATCCTTCTTGTCATGTTTGAGGTCTCAAATCTGCTGCAAGTGAATAGTAACCTGTGGTAACAGCAGAGGACCTTTAGGTAGCATTATAAAATACATGGCATGACTGCATCTGGCTGTAACATTGGCGGTATTCAATATACCCACAATAAACACATACAGGCATGGCTCTGTGCTGCAACTCCGGTTATCAGGTACAAAACCACACCGATCCCCACCCAAGCAGTTAACCTGTAGCTCTGTACACCAAATTGAATTGTATTTACCAATTTACATGTAGGTGTGAGGCCATCTACATAGGTAGAACAGAGTGACAGTTACATAACAGGGTGTTGGAACACATTCCAAACTGGGTGGACAAGATACTACATACAGAAGATGGTAGCCTAGGCAGGCCGACACACCGGAACAGTCCTGCTTCATCGGTCATGAGACACGTGCTCGAGAGTGGTCATGTGGTTGAAAGAGACATTGCCTTCTGTTTGTTGTTCAACACACAGAGTAGTCGGTTGTTAAGGTTTGCTGAAGTCATAGTGATCAACCTGCGTAAGCCAGCCTTGTGCAAGCAGAAAGACATGTTAGTCAGTTTAAAATTACCGTGGTAGACAATCAACATTACTGTGCGAATATGTGTATATTTCAGATTTAAGGATTTATCTAGTTATTTCACTTTATGTTGTGTGATTTCTGCAGTATGTACCTGACGAGATGCAGCGAAATATGCCAGGCAATAAATCGTGCAATCTATTGTTTGTGTCTTCGTTATTCAAATTCACTACGGGAAAACATTGTTTTGATTATGTTTGTTCAACTTTCATTGGCCTCTTTCAGGAAATTACTGTTAGTTATTCTAGCAATGCAAGAAGTTACATCTTTGCTGTCTCTAAGCTGTTCCTAATTTATTCGTTCACATTTCAAGATTCATTGTCTTACAGCAGAATGAGTTCTTTATAACATTTTAGTAATCTCTTCCTGACATTCATCAAAAGTGGCCTATTGAAAAGCAGATTTTGTTTGGCCTATTCTGCTTTCTATCTGTGTCATGCATCTTCTATCTGATGTTATGATTTCCCCCAAATATTTGAATTTAACTACTCTGTTAAAGCACTTGTTCTTCTGTTATAGCATCACATTTTGGTGTTACCATTTTCATGTACACATAACCATTGCTTCTGTTTTCTCATTATCCATATAGCCAGCCATTCTGCCTTATTATTGCCACAGACTCCTGCCAGTCCAGGGCAATATCCATGAGAGTTTCTGTAAGATATCCATGTATACCTCAGCCATCTATTTTTGGCTTACTGTATCATTGACAGTAAGTTAGATAGTATAGTGACTGACATTAGCTCCTGCAAGCCACAGGAGCATAGCCTCCAATTCCATCCACATGCTAGATTCTGTGGCCTCCTCAGCTCTACTGTGTTCTTCAATAGTCTTTTTCTTCACTTTGGTCATGAACCCCACCCTAAGCATTCCCAATGTCGCACTGATCCATCAGTGTAAATAAGGGCATTGTAATCATTAGCATGATCCACTAACACTAGCTGAATGTTTGCCTTGGTTTGCCCTCAACGTGACTCTCTGCACTTCTTGCCAGGCTAATTAACACATTAAGGCAGTGTTTTAACATGCAGTCTACCATAAGCCAGGTCATCCCCATCAAGTGTACTCTCCAGCATGGGGACTTGAGCACATTAGAAAGCACATTGACGTGGATAGGCTTTAGGTTCATACCAGAATACGATCAGCGTTGCCAGTAGTGGGTTGTGCTCAATATTTAAATTTCAAATTCCAAAACAACCAAATATTCAAATAATCAACATTAAAAAGAGTATTTTGCTGACCTATGAAAATGCTGATTGGCTTGATTTTTGCAGATTGCTTTCCTTATCAATAGAAAATTACAAGAGGAAGATTAAGATTCAAATTATGAACTAAACATGACAGAAATATATACTAAAATATTGTACAAAATATAGGTTTTACCTTTTGTTAATGATGTAATCATAATGTTGACTTAACCTGCTTTTTTAACTCAAGAGCATTGCCAATTCTTGCTCAAGAAGGAAGTGATATCATTATATGGTTAGATTTCTTTAGTTTTTTTCTAAAATTCCAATTTGGTGTTTTTCTACAGGAACTAACAGAACATACTGGACAGATTTGTGTAAATATTCACAAAAGCATATCAGGTATGAGTCAGAGATTTTGGGAGGAGAGTCGGCGAAATTATTATTCTACTCCCAGCTCATACATGGAGCTTATCCGTCTGTACTCACGCATGCTTGAGGACAACAAACAAGAGTTCACACATAACAGGTTTTGCTTTGTGTGTTTCATATTGTGATAAAACTGTATTTTTCCATTTGTTTGTTTATATTAGCCCACTTAGTCGCAGGAATATCAAATAGTAAAATAGATATAAGTCTGAAGGCAAAAACTGTTTGTGGTAAAAGCAATTTTGCTGTTTGCTTATAGAAAGTATAAATGTTGAGAACTTGCATGTTTCCTCTAGCAGTATATTTTTTTTTTTTTGTTTTGCGTATCCTTTTACAGGACTTAGCTGTCAACAGCAGCATCTTTCAGCTGTCTGTTGATCTCTTGGCAAGATTACGCTCAGTAGTTTGCCATTGCTTTCTGAGCGGCCGGCTCAGTATCCGCAAGTCACGAGCGGGGGTCGAACCACCTCAGTTCTCGCTCCGCTGCGAGACTCTGCGTGATAAACGGGATTACAGAGAGAAAGTGTTGTAACCCCACAGCCAGAGAGACCGGCCTAGCAGTATATAGATGTGAAATATAGACCATTTTGCAATAACTAAAGAAAAAAAACAAAGATTTTGAACTTAATGTCACAGAAAAATTCTTAGAATATTGTGGAACAGGAAGAAGAAAAATACTGAAATGTTACAAGATCTCAACATGGAAGAAATCTGCCTCACAAACAGCATGATGTGGAAGAAATCTGCCTCACAAACAGCATGATGTCTCAGAAACTGAAATACTTTGGTCATATTAAACATCAGAGTGGGTTAAGAAGAATAGCAACGGCAGGCTTGGTTCCTGGAAAAAGATAAACATAAAAGTGAACACAGGATATTAAAGGTAACTTTATGTATGAGATAGGATAACTGGTGACAGATCAAGAGCCTTGCCAAAGCCATGATGGGAGCAACCTTCTACAAAGGATCTGCTATTTGATTATGTTTGCATATATTGAGAAATTTAGTTTCCATGCTAATGTGAAGTAAATCATTTATGGATATGGTTGTTAGTGATAGACACTATAAAAATAACTTTGTACATTTGTAGATTAACATAAATACAGTTGTGAATATTCATAAACCTGGTTCTTTCATAGCCACACAGTTAAAGAAGAAACAAAATTGTGGAATGTTTACAGTATACTTTTGATGCACAATATTAAAAAAATATGAATGTTTAAACAGAAATCGTCTGCAGAATGGTTTGTCAGCATTATCAGATGCATATGCGATGGTTGGTGTCATGCAGGAGGAGTTAGTTTCTCTGGGACCTGTCATTGTTGCCAAGGCTAAGGTAGGAAATCCCATGTGAAAGTTATTTAGTTTTAGTTTTATAAATCATTTATTGGCACTGTTGACTTGCACTTGCTACTGTTATAAATATGGTGTTATATATAAACCACTGATGCTGACTTGTCCTGGGACAATTTGGTGAGACTTGGCATGTCCTGCCAAGATGCTAGGTACACTGGCAATAAATTGTATAAATCAAAACAACAATTTATAGTGGCTTTCACCTGTGTTTCAGGTTTCTGTCAGGTCAACAACTCAGGTCTTGACCTTTCACCCTGGTCCATTCTCTTGGCCTATTAAGTAAATTATTTTATTTATACAACAAGTAGATTGTAACACTATACATGAAATAGGTACCAGGGATTTTCTGTAATCAGTTATGCACTAAAACATGATATCTTACTACAAATACTAAAGCCAGACCTGCACACTTATGTGGTTGCTATGTTTACACTTATGTGGTTGCTATGTTTACACTTATGTGGTTGCTATGTTTACACTTATGTGGTTGCTATGTTTACTCAGATAGGGCTTCACATTTGAAAAGCTCAGTGTTTCTTCCCCAAACGATCCCGTGTCAACTACCGATGTTGACTTATCCCTCAATTTTTCTTGAAATTCATTTAGTTTGTATGTGATCCATGTCCCATCAGTTGATCCATGATATAATTAAAGCATTGCCCTCTATTAACCCCCTACCCAGACAGTCATGTAAATCATGATCCATCCAAGGGATGATGTCATCCACATTTGTACAATTGCACATTTTGTCTAGAAGCTCTGCCTGATTTTATTTTGTGTTGTACAGGATACAGAGGATTTATTGAAACAGTTAGAGGAAGACAGACAAGCAGTGAAGGAGGTAGAAGATATTGTGTCTCAAGAGGAGAATATCATGTCTAGAGAGACACAGATTGTCCAGGACTACGCAGATGTAAGGACTCCAGTTTTTCAACAATTATTGGCATATTTTGTCACTATTAAACTGTCTTTGAATGAAAACTTGTCTTTTACTGTTTCATAAGATGTATAACTTGCATGTTTTCATAAGATGTACAACATGCATGTTTGACTATTTCCCTTGTTTATTAAAATCACATATGTCAATAACTATTATGCTTTATTAAACTCTGAAGAGCATTTATATACAAGAAAGGTGTATTACTGAAATTTCCATTAATTTCTGCATGTGAGTTACCTGCCATGATTCAGAATATTACCTCCTGTATGTGGAGAATGGAAGCCGTGGTAGTGCAGTGCCTAGCATACTTGCCTAGCAGGTTGGTGGTCCAGTGTTCAAATTCCCCTCGAGATGAACAATTTAAAAACTTTACCAGCCTATTATGGGTGCCAGGAAATGTTCTGGAAAATAATGCAGCCAACATAATATTAACCGTATTATCCATCGAGTGTCAACTGGTCTATAAATGCATGTGCCTAACACCATATACCCAATATGCTTCAAGGTGTAGAAAAAGGGTCCATTACTTTTTTTTTTAACTTATAGGAATAAGTTCCAGATAATTCCATAGCAGCTATTCTTGTGGGAATTTGGAGTGCTAGACATCACATTCACTAATTCATAATATTTTAAATTGGAGTGACCACCTACCTTCCTGCTTCACTGCTGCTGTTTTCCTTCCCAGAGAAATGTGGTGTCCATTTTTTCTTCCTTGTGACAAAGCATCTTGGTTATCTCAGAATGGGATACTCCATCTTGGTTATCTCAGAATGGGATATTTTGCACATTTGGTTATCTCAGAATGGGATACTCCAAAGTTGTTTGGATTTATAAAAATCACAGATAGAACAGCTCTTCTGTTCTACAACACAAGTAAAAGCAAGAATGCCAAAACCCTTAAGATGGACATACTCGTATTATGCCCCTTTTACCACTCAAATACATACAGTATATATAATTTAACTAGTAGCCCCACCTCGTGTTGACACCAGACAGGCAGGCAATAAAACACCTGTAAACAGGCTGGTATTACCTAATTACCAGACAGCTACACACGCAATGTCACCAGTAGCCAGTGATCTTGGAAACATACCAGTCTGACCTCATTAAAACTGGGCATCCTCTATGGGAAATAACTTAATCTGTAAGAGAGGCTTTCACAAGGGGTATTAGATAAAATCAGCAATTGAAGCAACAAGGCAGACTTTGGGTCACTACAAGGCAGACTTTGGGTCACTAGCTGAAGTGGCAGTATTAGCCAGCAGACCAGGGCTTGGTGGGAATTGCTAACAATGTACAGCCATCTGGCCATCCGCATGACTGTGTTTCATTGTTACCACACACAACTGAACACCAAAACTGGTGGGTGAAACAATGTTAGGAAGAGGGAATAATGGTCCAATAGAAATGGACAACAGAAATGAAGGAAGAGGGAGGTGCTAGTAGAGCCTACATCTCTAGAAGAACATTTCAAGCTAAAAGGAGGCGGAATTGGGAAAGATAACAGGATGAGAAGGTAATAGGATGTTCTCTTTGTTGTGAATGTTCCACTGAAAGACAATATTTGTTGCTGTCTACCAAAACATCCAACTTTAGATCTGCATAAGACATGTTTTTTGGGCGGGTGTCTGTCTTCCTCTTCTTCTGCCCTTTATACCCCATGGAGACACAGACCACCAACCCCTTCAGGCCTGCCGTAAGATCTGTTGCCATCAGATCTGTTGCCATCAGATCTGTTGCCGTCAGATCTGTTGCCATCAGATCTGTTGCCATCTCCTGCAGTTCCCTCTATACCATCCCTGCACTATTATTCTCCGTCTCTAATTCTCTTCTGCATATGTTTTTAGGTCTCCCACTATTTCGTGGGCCATGCGGGTTCCAGACAAGAGAGTGTCTAGTTATGTTGTCTTCAGGTTTTCTCAGTGTGTGTCCTATCCAGTGCCAGTGTCTTGTCCTCATCTCCTGATTGACTGGGATTTGTTTAGTTCTGTCCATGAGCTCCACATTGATGATTCTGTTATACCATTTTACTATCAGTATTCAGCACAGGCACCAGATAATGAATGTTTGTAGTTTGTTAGTAAATCTTTTATTTGTTCTCCATTTAACTGACCCATACAGTAGTGCAGATTTAACATTGGAATTACAAATTCAAAGTTTGGTGCTAAGTTTAACCTCCTTTGGCTTCCACACATTTCCTAGTGCATGAAAGCTCCTCCTGTCTTTTATATTCTTATTTCAATATTTCTGTCTGTTTCCCCAATTTTGCTTCCCAAATAGGTGTTTGATTCTACCTCTTGAAGTGAAGTTTCACCAAGGGAGATAGGATTGTTATTTGTTTGGTTTAATCTCATTACCTGTTGTCTTTTCCCAATGAATTTTTATACCTAATTGTTGTGACTAATTTATCCTGCGTCCGATTATGTGTGTATGACAAGAGGGCAATGTTATCAGCGAAGTCTGAATCACCGAGTTGTTTTGTTAGAGTCCGTTGAATTATTTTTCTGCATGTCTTCATAATCCAGTCTGTACTCAGTAATAATAATAACGGCGATAAAAGGCATCCCTGTCATACCTCTGTTCAAAATGTCTGTGACAAATGCAAATTCCTACAGACAGAATTGTGCGAGGTAGTGAGTAATTCCTCACACAAGTCATTTGGACTCAAACGTTGCTTTCTCATTCAGAAAGCAATAGCAAATGCTGAACATAAAATTGCTTAGAAAATCAACCTGGAGTTGGTCACAACATCCTACAAAGGACATACAAGATTAACAAACCCAATGTCACTGTACCTCGAGATAACCCATAAATACTCACTGGTAAGTAAAGAACTTGTTTTTCCTTCCCATGTTGGGTGTTTGGTGTAAGCTCCATATTTGTGTAGATCAGTCACCACTCCCTGGGGCGTGTGTTCAGTATCATGCCTTTATAAACCAGAGTTGGACAGGGGTAGTTAGCATTCATACACTTCCATATCTGCTATTGGAAAATTAGTACTTATGAGCATGTAATGAGTGCAGTGACACTGCTACTGTTAACCAATAACCTAGAAGCAGTTTGAGAAGAAGAATGACAATGTCCAATGTATTTACTTCAGGAATGTGAATCAGACCTGACTTCAGTTCTGCCAGTGCTTCAAGATGCTATTGCTTCCCTGGAGACATTAGATAAAGCATCCATTTCTGAGCTACGGTCAGTGACTTTGCTTATAGTGAACATATCAGGGTTTATTTTTTCTAAGATTTTATGTTTGCCTTTAATGTTAGTCATTTGCTGCCTAACATGTCATTATTGCATGGTCTTCTTTTCTTGTCTGAAGATCACCAAAGTTGTTTTCGTTAATAATTCTAAACATTTTATTTATTGAATTTTACTACGTTAACAAATAATGGCTTTAGTACTGTTGTATTGCTTCTCTGTGTGTTCTTATCCTGGTGTTTTATTGGTGTTACTTCTTTCAAATATTCTTGTGTATCTGTTTCAAAATGAAAAACATTTTGTACAATGTCTTTGTCCTTGAACATTAGAAAAAGAGTTCTTGCATGTTATGTGGAGCCTATCTTTATATACAGCTGTAATCATGGACAGTTAATAAACATGCGAAAAAATCCCTGGGAGCCTTGGAGATGTGGTATTATAGAAGAATGTTGAAAGTTAATTTGACAGCCAAAATGAGCAATCTGGACATTCTGAGGGAAGCTAAGTCACAAACACAACTTATTACAAACATCAGAAAGAAGAGGTCATAACTTTTTGGCCACATTATAAAAAGATAACTGGAATATGTTGTGAAAACTGGAAAGATTTGTGGAAAGAGAGATAGGGGAAGACAGTGGGAGAAGATTCTTGGCAGTCTTGAGTCATGACATGGAAGGGAGTCAACACACAAATTGATCCATGCCGTCAGAGATTGTAGTTTGTGGAGGGACATGATTACCCATGCCAGCTGGCAAGGTATTGGATTGTGATGTTTTAAAATGCTGCAGTTAAGCAGGGTCTTGTTCCTTCTACATATACATTATTCTGCTTAGCTAAAAATATTCATATGTGAAATGAAATGGTTCAGAAAAACTGCCAGCTTCACTTTTTTAGACGGAATTTAAAATATGAGAAATATGATGGGTGCCACTTCATGCATTGAATTTATAGAGAAACAACAAAGAGGTATGAATATCACATGAGAACAAAAGCCAATCAGTTCCTGCTTTGTGCCTAAGTTAAAGAAAATATGGCTATAGAGATAGAATGACCAAGAATCAGATGAATAGATTCTGTCAAGAGCACGCTGCATAAACACAACACAGTCCACATGGCACATTTGCTTCAGATCTAAACCTTCACTTCCCCTGTTGTTAAATGCAAATGTAAATAGTAAACTATCCATATCATGATCATCATCATGTGCTATGCTGATTAGTGTGGGCAGTCCTGTTTCACCATCTCACATGATCACCAGAGTCTTGCATCAAGTCTGTTTTCTTGTCCTGGTTATCCCGGGAAGTTAACCCATCCATGTATTTGTCTCTGCTTT